>CALNHX010005921.1:0-98694 GCA_940337035.1 Agriotes lineatus | reverse complement strand
GCCTTGGTATAATCGACAAAACACAGATACATGGGGACGTTGAACTCTCTGGAATTCTCGATTAGCTGTAGGGTGTTCAATATCTGCTCTCTGGTACCCTTCCCGGGAACGAAGCCCGCCTGTTCTTCAGAGATCTCAGGCATTAAGAATGGCTTGAGTCTTGCATGTATTATGTTAAGCATAATTTTGCTAGCATGCGATATTAAGGATAGTGTTCTGTAGTTGTTACAGTCTGTGGGGGATCTTTTTTTAAACAGTGGAACAAATATGGATTCCTTCCAATCTTCTGGCCATTCACCGGTCTCCCTTATTTTGTTGCATAATTTGTACATTATATCTATGCCGGTGGCTTTCATAGATTGTATGACTTCGGCAGTTATATCATCAGAT
Organism: Agriotes lineatus; assembly: GCA_940337035.1. Lineage (NCBI taxonomy): Eukaryota > Metazoa > Arthropoda > Insecta > Coleoptera > Elateridae > Agriotes > Agriotes lineatus. The sequence goes on along the minus strand of CALNHX010005921.1, from coordinate 98,304 downwards.
CCGGGTGCCTTGTTGCTTTTCAGTGAGTGTATTGCTCTTTCTACTTCTGACTTCAAGATAGTGGGTTCCGTTTCCGTTCCAAGTGTTGAAGTGAGTGCTTCTAGGGAGTCACCCTTGTATAAGTTCATGCAGTATTTCCTCCATACATCGGCGATTCCTTCGGTATCATTTATTATTAGCCCGTTCTCATCTTTGATGGTTTGTGAGCGAGGTTTGAATTTTCTAGATAAGTACCGCACCTTATCAAAAAGTTCTCTTGATTCTTTACGATTAGCGTGTTGCTCCATTTCTGCGCAGATTCTCTAAGTGCTTGTTTTTATCCCGTTTACAAGAGCGTTTAATTTCCCTATTGAGTTGTTGGAGTTTCGTCAATCGATTTTCGTCGGAACCGCCTTGTAATTTGGCTTCTCTACGTTCTTCGATGAGACGAAGAGTGTTGTCAGTCCTCCAATGCTTCTTCTTCGGTGTTCTTGTAGCTCGACATTTTTTCACGGATTTTGTAATCTAGAATTTGATATTCTCCCATGTTTGATTTACGTCACCATCCAAGTTTGGTAATTCCTCTTCATTTAGACTTTTGAGAAATTATTTAGGATCGTGAATCTCCATTCTCTTCCTGATTGAAGATTTTTTAGGTGTTCCCAGCTTCATTTTGAAATTAGCCCATAGCAATTTATGATCAGACCCACACTCTGCGCCTGGACGCGCTTTGACATTTTTGAATGATGATTTCCATCTGTTACTAATCATCATGTAATCAATCTGATTTTTATATTGTCCATCAGGACTAACCCACGTAGATAGGCGCCTAGGGTAGTGTTTAAACATAGTATTAACAATTGACAAATTATTATCAATTGCAAATTGTAACAGGCGGTCTCCTCTATGGTTTATAATGCCAAGTCCGTAATTCCTTACGTTTCGTACAGCGTTGTTCGTTGTGCTACCAATTTTAGCATTAAAATCGCCCATTATGATAAGCGGTTCTTTTGATGGTATGCTTGCGGTTTTCTGCTCAAGAGTGAAATAGAGATACTCTATTTCATCGTCGGCCGCATCTTTAGTGGGCATGTAAGCCAATCTTTCTTTTCTTTTCTTTCTTTATCAACCTTGATCAATCCATTGTTGGACGTAGGTCTCCCCTTCTCTTCTCCATTCCTTTCTGTTCTGTGCTTTTCTGTGCCATTGTTTTCCAGCCACTCTTCTTATATCATCAACCCATCTCAGTGGTGGTCTCCCGACTCCTCTTCTTCCTTGTCTTGGTCTCCATTCTATTATCCTTTTGGTCCATCTTTCATCGTTTGTTCTCATGATGTGTCCAGCCCAAGACCATTTCTGTTTTGTGATATGTTCAATTAGGTCTGCAACTCCTGTTTGTCTTCTTATCCACTCTATAGCTTTCCTGTCACTCAGTTTTATTCCTAGCATTTTTCTTTCCATGGCAGTTTGGGTTTTTCTTAAACGGTGTATGGTTTTTTTAGTGAATGTTGCTGTTTCCATGCCATAACTAAGGACGGGTGTGACACACATGTCAAATACTTTGGCTTTTTGTTTGTTTGTAAATTTATTTGAACATAAGATATGTGATAGTCTGCCAAATGCTACCCAGCCTAGTCTGCTTCTTCTTCCTATTTCTGCTTCCTGGTTTTCATATTTTAGCATTATATTGTGTCCTAGGTATATGTACGATGGTGCTATTTCTATGCTTGAGTTGTCTAAGTGTATTGAATTATCCTTTATATCTTCTGTTGTTAGGATTTTAGTTTTAGTGTAATTGATATTCAGGCCTACTTTCTTAGATTCTGTGTTCAATTGTGATATCATAATTTTCAGTTCTGTTGCGTCTTTGGCCATTATCACAATATCATCAGCATATCTCAGGTGGTTTATGTATTTTCCATCGATGTTTATACCTTTTTCTTGCCAATCCAGCTTTTTGCAGATGTTTTCCAGTACCAGATTAAATAGTTTAGGGGAGATGCAGTCGCCTTGTCTGACTCCTCTTTCCACTCTGAATTTTTCAGTTGTTGAGTTGTTCACTTGTATTTCTGAAGTAGCTTTGGTATATATATCTTTTATGAGGTTGGTATATCTAGAGTCTATTCTGCAGTTGTCCATTGCATTTAGTATGTAGGGCAGTTCGATAGAGTCGAACGCCTTTTCATAGTCTATGAATGCTAGAGATAGGCTGATTTTGTATTCGTTGCATTTTTCAATAAGTGTTTTGATCGTTTGTAAATGATCCCTTGTGGAGTATCCTCTACTGAAACCCGCCTGCTCTACTGATTGGTAGTAGTCGAGTCTGTTTTCCAGTCTGTTTGTTATTATTCTTGTCAGTAGTTTGTACATAGTTGATAGTAGGCTGATTGGTCTGTAGTTTGATAGTTTTCTATTGTCACCCTTCTTGTGTATTATTATAATTATGGCATTGTACCAATCTGTTGGAATTTTCCCTTCCTGGATACATTTGTTCATCAGTTTAGCTAGTTCTATTTTTAGCTTTTTGCTTCCGAATTTTGCTTTCCGAAATTCGGAAGCATGTAAGCCAATATGATGTGGAAATTAGTTGGTTTTGCCAGAAAAGTGATTTTTATGAGTCGGTCATTTATGGGTTCATATTCATGTACGTATTTTGCTAGTTTGTTAGAGACTATCATTGCTACGCCGTTTCTGCCAGTTTTTTCTGCTCCTGATATGTACATAGTGTGACGAGATGTGGAAAAATGGCCCTTGTCTTTCCAATGGGTCTCCGATACCCCACATATGTTGATGTTTAGTCGAATAATTTCATTCTCCACTATGTGAAGTTTTCCGGTCTGTATCAGTCCTCGAACGTTCCATGTTGCTAAGCTAATACTATCCCTTAGCTGTATTTTTCTTTCAGTAGTAGATTTCGCACGTGACACCCGATTGCTCACGTCCAGGTGCCCGGAAGCCAATTTAACACTGGTCAGCCCGGACCCGACCAAACGCCGGCTGCCAACCGGATCGCCAGGCTCATCATCATTATTCCTTGAAATTACCGTGGTGTGCTCTTGGGAAATAAATCAGGTGGTTTCCCCTTGCTTGCCTGATCTCATGCCGTTGATTGCGTAAAAGTTACGTAATTCATCTGCCTTTGGGGACCGTTCTGATCCCAAGGACAAGAAGGTGCCCAAGACTCATGACAGCCTAGGTCCCGTACTTTGGGATAGCCTGTCGCGAGAAACGCCTCCTCCGCCAATTACGCCGTACCGATGGTCCTCCTTCTCCGCCGTAACTACCGTTGAGGACTTCATCCTTTACCCTGGAAATGGGTAAAGCGATATACCCCGCTGTACTGGTTTAGGATTTAGGATAGGAACTATAGGAAGGGTAAAATAGACCATGAGTGGAAATGATGTTAGAACATGGTTCTCTCTTAAGGATAGGAGGTAAGAGAAAACCACGACTCGCATGGGCAGGGTCGCTTTCCTGAAGTAGATCTGTTTTCTGCCGGGATCGCAGAAAAGTATCTACCCGCTACCCCTGACATAGAGCACATAAATTAAATTACAACTTATGTAACAAACAACCTTCCGGCAAATATAATAGATCAAATTACATCACCCAACTAAATTAAAACACAAATGGACAGATATAGTCTTAAAGAACTTAACTAGTAAATCACTTTCATTTCTTGCAACGATCTTCAATGCATGCCTAAGACTGGGATATTTTCCAACCAAATGGAAATACGCTCATTTGTTACCGTTTCACAAACCAGGAAAGAATATAATCAGTTTAGAGAGGTGCCGACCAATAATCTTACTATGCACAATATCTGAATTACTAGAAAAAGTAATCAATAAACGGGTACAAGAATCTTTAAAACTTAATAATATAATTCCCCCATTTCAATTCGGCTTCAAAGAAAATCATGGAACGGGTCAAAAACTTTTACGATTAACGGAAATCATAGAAAAGGGTTTCTATTCGAAACAATACACAGTAGTAGCCTTTTGAGACCTACAATTAGCATTCGATATAGTCTGGATAGGACTCCTGTTTAAAGTTCTCCAAATAAACATACCAACTTACTCTATACGAACATTAGCTTCTTTTCTACGCAAACGAAAATTCTCAATTAGAATCAACTCGGTGTATTCTGATACCAAAATCATACAGGCAGGAGTTCCACAGGGAATTATATTAGGCTCGACATTAATCAATATATGTTTTCATGACATACCAATACCACGCAAAACAGAACTAACAATGTGCGCAGATGCCGCGGCGGTCATAATACAACATGAAAACCTAATTAGCGCAGCATCTAATCTACAGAAAAAGGTAAACGAACTAAATAATTGGTTTAACAGTTGGCGAATCCAAATAAACCCGACTAAATATGAATGCAAGATATTCTCCCTATGAAGAATAATCCACCCCCACTTAAAATAAAATGCTACTGAAGTTAAATAAAATCCAATAGACTCAGCCGTAAGATACCTAGGAGTATACCTAGATACACAGCTAAAATGGGGTTTTCACATCAATAAAAAGCTTAATGAATGTCATGCACGTCTGGCGATGTTATACCTTATCCTTAACAGAAAATCCCCGCTAAAAGTAAAATGCTCTCTCCTAATATTTAAATCCATACTCAGACCCTTGCTCACATATTGCAGTCCCGTGTGGAATAACGCTTCAAAAACACATTTAAATAAAACTCAAGTATTCCAAAATAAAGTGCTGAGAATAACGCTAAACTGTCCGTGGTTCATGCGAAATAAACAGATACACAACGAACTCGGCATTGGACGAATTACAGACTTTAAAAGAGTTACTAAAAAGTTTATTAATAACTTAAACAAGTGCTCCGGAGCTACCTACTATAATATAGGACAAAGAAAAATTCACACCCGTCTTAAGAGAAAACACCCACAAGATCTTCACAACTCCTCCTCGGACAGTGAGTCCACACCAAATAGTGAAGAGACCTTTAGTGTAGTTCTATAACAAAGTACTTAGTTCATCACCACTAGCCACTAGCTACAGAGAGGCTTTCCGCTGACCTCATATAATTACATATGCGATTGTTAATATTAACGTAATTGTCAAAAAAATCATGTTTAGCCAACAATTTGCTGATCTGATTACAATAAATAAACAAAATCTAAATCTACACCTTCACTTCCCCATTTCTTTTGTTCGAATACCGACCAGTATAACCAATACCCTTTTTCATTCTAGTTGCGCCCTGTCCCTTCCCTTTTGTTTCCGTTCCGTTACCGTAAAATGGGGTCAAAATGTGCCACTTTTTTAGGTTTTTATGTTGTTGCGAAAATATTGTTAGGGGAGATTTAAATATATAACTGAAAATAAAACGTCACATAGTTTGCGAATGCATTACAGTATAAACAAATATCAAAATAATTTTAGCTTTTTCAAAAAAAACTGATATTTTTGTGGCACATTTTCAACCCAGCTTTTGGGGTGACTATGTGCCAGATCGGTTTTTAATGCATACTCAATAAAGAAAGGCAACTGGCACATTCTCACCTTAGTATTTTGAAAGAATAAATATAGGGCTAAATAAATTTACACAGTCGTGTACAAAAAAAATATTTTACAAAAAAAATTTATACAAACTAAAACCAAATTTATGTTTTAAGGATGACACAAATAAGAACCAAACTAAGAACAAACATTAAGCACAAAATAAATAAAATTCTAATAAGGTAGGTGTAGAAAGTAATTGAAATAACTAAGATAATTCAGGAACTTTGAAGATTTCCCACTTAGGTATTTGACATGGCTTATTAATTTTTTGTTTAATATCATCATACAACTACCAAATCGAATCTGGTTTTCGGGCCACTTCCAATTTCCACCACACTTTTCCATTGCTGAAATTAAAGCTGTATTATCTGCCACTTCTTTTACTTGGCCTGGATAGAGTTGATTTTCAAACATAATGAGTACATAGTCACCATAGTCTGATAAATATAAGCTCCACGAATGCCTCTGCGTATTATTTACGTAGCCAACTATTGTAAAACATCCATATTATTGTTGATGACTGCCCTAAATACGGATAAAATATAATCAAATGTAATAAATGGTCTGCGATAATCGAAACTGTTCTTTTTAAACGCTATATTAATCTAAATGAAGGAATTATTTGCTCAAGAGTGTGAAAATCTGCTCCTAGTAATTTATTCTAACTGGAAATACACTAAAAAACGACATTAGAAGCTACTGTATCCATGTGGCCATTTGTAAGCGTTTATTCTGATAAATATAAGCTTCACGAATGCCTCTGCGTATTATTTAGGTACCAGCTATTGTAAAACATCCATATTGTTGTTGATGGCGTCCCTAAATACGGATAAAATATAATTAAATGCAATAAATGGTCCAATCTGAACTTAAAAATATGGGGTGAAAATGTGCCACTGAACGGCACAATCTCACCCCACAAATTTGCGTTCTAACCTTAAAATTTTGATAACTCATAAAAATAAATTAACATCAAATCGTTATTAAGGCATAATCAAGATAAATAAATAGGTAATCGAAATTATTTACCTGAATGTCTCAATTTGTACTACAAACTTTTCACCACTAGAAAGTATACAAACTTTTGGGAAATCGAGAAAACACGTCTCATCAATCAACGCTGACATTTGAACAAATAGCGGGAGCAGCGCAGTTTGGAATAGCGTCACAAGATGGCACAACTAGTATAATTATCATAGAGTCCCTGTATATAATAAATATATATAATAGGGACTCTAAATTATCATAGTAAAGGCCGGTTTACATGACAAGAGCATGTCAAACGCGCAAAATTCAAATATCTGTGGGAAAACACAGTGGCACATTTTCACCTATGCAGGCACATTTTGACCCCATTTAACGGTATATCTAAATAGTCCAGTTGTTGTTTTTCCATTTCCTCAACTAGTTCTACTTCTTTTCTTGCTAAACTTTTTATATTCCATGTGCCTATTTTTATATTGTTTTCTTTACTTATTTGCTTTATTTCTTCTGTATATTGTTTTCCCTTACATCCCCCATATAATTATTCTCATTGTTCATGCTCATTGCCGTATTCGTCATCGCTGTACATATCCCTTTCTTGCTTTTAATTTTGTATTTTCCGCGTTTTCTTCCTTTTTTTCCTTTAACCCCTTTCGCTCCTTCTTCCCAAAGGTATTCTATACCGTCGAATGTAATCTTCCTGTAACCTATTTTCGTTGCATGTCTTTTGCTTGTCTCTTTCTTGAAAATTTTTCTAATTTCCGCCTGTATCTCTCTTCTTTTTGGAGTCATATTGTGTTTGATGTAAATGCTTGTACCTTTTAGCTTACTTTTGTTTGTCATTCTTTTTGTTTCTTTGTGCCAGTCTCTCATCTCGAAAATGTTTATTGAATTTTCCTTTTTATCTTTTATGTCGATAATTTCCTTAACCTCCACTTCCACGCTCAGCTTATCTAACAGAAACTGGTTTGCTGCTTCGTCGTTTGCTTCTCCTTCAAATTTCACCTCTTTCTTTTTTTTGACTTTTTCCATTTGCTGTCTCGTTGTTCAATTCCTAATAGTTCTTTTTTCTCTGCTTCCCATTTTTCCTTCTTCTCCCTTCCTTTCGCAATTATGTGTTATCCTCCGTATTAGTAATTTCTTCCATCATCGTTTTCATCATATCTTTAATTTTTCTTATATCCTCCATGTTACTTTCCTTAAAGACTTCTACTTTTGTATTTATCTGCGGCATTTTGATTACTTTCCTACTTCTCTTAAATACTTCCGGTTCTGCGCTGCTGTTCAAGTCCCTGTCCTTTTTATTTTTGTAACCCATCCGTTATTATTTGACGCAACATTATTATTCTGCGTCTCTGGTCATTCGGCGTCCACGGCTGTTGCAGCACGATTAACACTATCACACCATATATGCTGTCACACGTCGGGGTCGTCCGGTGCAACCTCGCTGGGCTCGATTTTTGTACTTTATTACTGATAATCCACCTTATAACTATTATTTTTCGCTGCTTTTTGGAACGAATTTCAGTATGCCCACTTTACTCTCTATTCTTGTGCTAAGTTACGCTAATAATCAGTGGAATAGAGTCGGCAAACGAGTGAAATATTACCACCTAGAAATTAGCATCCGACCACCACGGCAACACAACCAATAACTCATTGTTTTCATGCTTTTTTTGCCCTTGGTTTTATCATTTCTTGGAACTCTCCCCATAATTAATTCAATTTCAGATTGTTTTTTTATTATGTCGCTGTTTTTAAATTCTTTCTCTGTTAGTTCAACATCTTTATCTTTTGCATAAGACTCCCTTAATTTATATACACATTACTGCAAAATTAAAGGATCAGAAATAAAAGTGCAATATTGTTTTTGTCGTTGAAAATATTGTTATGAAACTCGTGCGCAATAAACATAGCACTATTTATCGCTATATACGTATATTTTAGGGACATTCACATCTTAAGATACCACAAAAATTATGCTTGATAACAAATTCTGCAGAAATTGCAGAAGTATTGTAATTAAAAGTTGCCTGTCAAGGTGTTCTAAACAATTGATACAGTGATATAAATCAAAATAAATGGCGGCTGATGTCCAGAGAAACTCTCTTTTGCAGGTAGATGTATCTACAGTGGCCACACTGCTCAAGTAAGGCGATACTGAGAGAGAAGTTGCTGCAAGGCTTTTGGTTGCGCAGTCAGTGATTTGCAGTGTCTCGGCGGTTGCAAATGACATGGAATTATACCAGGAGACCTGGCCAAGATCGTCAAAGTAAACCACCAGGCGTGAAGACCGGTATTTGGTCGTAACAGCGAGATATGGAAGGTTCATCACTGCTCGATCTCTGAGGAATGATCTCCAACGGTCCACCGGAACAGTCATTAGCTGCAATATCGTATTGAGGAGACTAAATGATGCTGGTATGAAGGCAAGACATCCTGCAACCGGTTCAATTTTGGCCCCCCCTTCACGGGAGGCTAAGGTTAGCATTTGCTCATGATTATTTGAACTGGAAAGGAGATGAAGAATGGGCATCAGTGTTGTTCACCAACGAGTCTAGATTTTCTCTAAACAGCAATGATCGAAGTTATGTTATTAAATGTTTATTAATAGTCCTATCTTTATTGCGTATGAGTTTCATAACCATATTTTCAACGATAAAAAAATATTGCATGTTTGTTTCTGATCCCTTAATTTTGCGGTGAAGTATATTTTTGTTCTTTTCGTTATATTGTTCCTTAGCTCCTATGGTACTTAAAACGTTCACTCTCTGTTTAAATGTAACTTCCAGTTGATTATTACTAATTTCTTTTTTAAATCGGCTGGGAAGAACGTCATCCATTGCTTTATGATTGTTTGTAAGTGGAGGGGCGACAGATAAACATCAATCGACGTCAACATAACCTACAAAAGTTGGTTAAAACGTTGTAATTTAATGATTTCTCGATTTAAAATAAAACATAATGTACTCCTCGGTACTGAAGTTTCGTTTTATCCCTCATGTGGCTTATTTACTAAATCCACATTTCTGATAAAAAGTTAAACTTCAAACTTCAGTGCCTTGGTATACAAACTACTATTATATTTTCTCGCGCTACAACTACATAGTTTACAATAGATCTTTTTCCCATTGTGGTACCTTACTTGTTATTTTGTGGATAAGTTTGTGTTCATAGAATACATTTTTAATAACAAACTCATTATTGATGCAGAAGTCAATAATTCTTCTACCTTTGCCATTTCCTTCTTTTTTTCCAGTGTTTTCCAATTGTTTTCTTCCATTTTTTATGCTTATTTGCCACTCTTGTGCTAAAATCTTATAACAAGACTAGTTTATCATTATAGTTTTTAACAGCATGTTGTGATTGCAACCATAATTAATTTTCCCGCTAACTTTCTTATTGTCGTTTGATGCATAAACTATTAGACATTGGATTAAATTTCTCTCTTTTCCTTTGATGGCTCTTATATTTCATGTACTTAGTTTCTATGTTTTTTTGTGTCTGTATTTGTTACCATAAGTCTCTCTTTTTATTTTTCCTATTCATTATCATTTCATAGCCATTTTCGTTCTCGTAACTCCTTCCTTAATCGGTTTTTGGAGACTGGTCTTCTTTTATTTTCAGACTTCATTCTTCTTCTGACCATTCGTATATGATATTACTTATTTTTCAATTTGTAACCTACTCGGTTTACTTTTTATCTGTTTTTTCTTTTCTTGCTACGTTTCTAATTGCTTTCTGGATCTTTAGTTCTTCTTGGGTTAAATCCCATTCTATGCATTTTTCCTATAGATATTAATACAGATATAGAAAAATAGATTGAAGTATAAAAGCACATGAAAAACAAACTTACGCATTGCAATATAAAGATGGGGATATTGTTCATAACCGCAATGATATCCCAAAAACATGTTTACAGTAAATTATATTAATCCAGAAAGACGCACACGGAAAAAGAAAAAAGATTATTATCAGAAAATGTACAGAATGACAACATTTCAATTAACATACTTAATTCGAGAAGGAGAAAATTTATTAATAAAGATCTAGTAAAGAATGTAAAGCAAGGAAAAATTCCAATGCAATATCACTATATAAAAAGAGAGCACCAAACTGGAGAACTATCTACGTATTTTCTCTCTTATATAAGCTACTGTCAAAACTATTAGCTGACAGAATGACGAGTAAGCTGAATAAACACAAACCCCAAGAACAGACAAGGTTCAGAAAACATGATGTGACAACCAACTCACAATAAAGCTAACTACCAAGAATGCTAACGGATTTTCATTATATTTGACACAGATAGTTAGCGACTACATAAAACATCTGCATTAACAAAGATAAATAGAACAATTTACCAAACTGGGAGACTCTGGTAATATCGTTCTCTTACCGAAAAATAGACATGATGATCTACAGCAGGTCAAAATTCACCTTCACGAAAAATCCCTGCAATTTGACTTAAAAGAATTTTAGCTAGAATGCACGCTGGTTAAACAACATGAATAGTGGTGGAAAATATATAAATTGAAAGAAGACTATATGTGTACTTGGAAAGAGGCAGAATTAAAGTGTTAAACCCGAAAAGAAGAAATTAAGAGAAGAATGAAAATAGGATGAAAAGCTTGTGCTAAATTGCCATTAATTCTGCGACCAGTCTATCATGTCAACAATTAAATGCGGAGCAGATAACTGTACGTTAGGTCCTAGAAGAGATGCAACCCATATATAAATAATGTGCTTAAAATGTATACGCTGTTAGTACGCCACAATCGGCGCTTGAATCACCAGTACGCGCAGATTGAAAATAAGCTAAGCATATCCACTCATTCATCCTTCAAGAAAATTGCGAAGCCTGGTAAGGTATGAAACTAGGTTGTTTCACTTGCTAAATGCACTGCGAGACTATCGACCCGTCCAGCAGCTCTAACTGAAAAAGACAGCAGCCGAAGCCGCAAAATACTTGAGTCTATTGGGAAGTGAACTGAAGGCGGAGCTTAGTTAAATGGCCGCTCTAAGTAGGTACGATTCTTAAAGCCTATGTATTTCCCTAGTTAAACGCTGGTTTTAAATGTTTTTTAGTATTCGTTTAAATAATTTTAGGGGCATAATATTGGGATATTTTAAGCTTTCATGGTATACACTTTAATTAAAGATGTGTAAACGGGATTTTAATAGGGCTGTTTTACCATAAATAAATAATTTAATCAGTAGTGCGTAAATATACCAATGCTGCATTTAACAGATTTCTAGTATTTTCTTAAATAATTTTACGGGCCTAATATTGAGAAATTGTAAGTCTACATGATATGCATTTTAATTAAAGATGTTTAAATGGGACTTTAATAGAGCTGTTTTGATAGAAATAATTAATTTCACCAGCCGTGAGTACATCAATGGCAATTAAGTCATGCTGCATTATTTACAAAGTTTCTATTTCTAGTAGGTAGTATTTGTTACACACAGCAACTAGTGGTAAATTTTAAGTCTTATGGAATGTAGTTAAAGATGTTCTAATGATACTTTAATAGTCACGTATTAGTCATCAATAGTACAAATAAATAAGTTCGTTACACGCGCAGAAGTTGTTTTGCGTTTACGTCTTGTGTTATTGGTTTTGCATTATAAATTTTAATTTATATCATTACGAAAATAAGTATTGTACTCACCAGGAAGAATATAATCTTCATTTTTAAAATGCAGAGAACAAACATGCATACTTTCTGTAACTTTTTTCCCCATTCTAACTAAACGAATCCATTTCTTTCGCCGATCTGCTTTCTGATTATTAATTTTTACAAATTCTCCTTCTTTAGGAAACTTATGGAACCGCACAGTTGTATCGCATTTTGATAGTGATTTATAACCATACACGCAACAAAACCGTTTCGATTTATTTGGTACAGGAGAAAATCTAGCTCCCTCACGTTCCCGATCCATTTTTACGTTAAAGATATCCCGTTATTAAAAATATAAACAATAAATTAATAAACATAAACAAGACACTGAACTTCAGCAAGAACAAACCTAGTAAAAACAAGAACAAGCAAGGTAAATGTAGGCATGTACCAACGTATTTCAGCTGCGCTCGAAAATAAAAGTAAAAGAATTTAAATTTTAAATAGTCATTAGCGGGGTAGTTGTAGGTCTGAGTCAGAGGAGAAAGTTGCCAGAATAAATATTCCCTAGTATAAAGACATTTCTCGCATTAGTAGCTTTGTTATAAGCCATCAAATAATTAGCTTAAATCATTTAGCTCAATGCGAGTTTAAATTTCGACCTCATTGACACAGTTCAAAATTCTACCGCATGGTGGCGTAGCGCTTGGATTCAGTTGCCAATAGACCCAGCTTTCTCTAGCTACCAGAACCTTCCTCAACCTGTTCTTGTGGTAACCGGCATCAGTTATCAGTAAATACCTTCTTGAAAAAGCTTTACGCTGTATTTTCTGGTCTCCTAATCAGAACATAGCACGACAACTCTGCATGCCTTTGATATTGCAATAGGATGCTTCTGAAGAGGTCACGTTAAACGTTGAACTTACAGTACTAAATTAATTTTAGTTTAAGGCTTGTAATGTAATATAACGACCTATTAGAACTTTATATTTAATGTTCTCTCTATTTATAGACTTGAATATGAATCCGACTATGTTATCTAAACAAGCAAAATACATTACCATTGCAATTAAACCACAATTATCCAGTCTAGAGTCTGCTTTGCTTTTGATGCACATTGCAGTATGGAAAGAGCTATGCTAAACCTAACAAGATGGAGATACAATGGCATGAAACGAGATGCTAAACAGCAGGATGAAATCGCAAAATATTTGAATAGAGACCTTCTAAGCATAAAAGAGGCAGACGACAACCACCTGTGCGCTGATACTACGAAAAAATTGCTGGATTGGCGTAGATACGCATCGCACAAGAAGTATTAAGTAACACTTCATATTAGCGAGTTGTTTTGATAATCTAGTATTCACATTGTTACGACTGCTGTACTCTCAATTATGATTATCTTGTTTCTGAATATTAGAATTCTAATAAGTAATTAGATCCAATTAAAATAAACAGTTATTGGGGCAGTCCTTGGTGAAACCTCCTTAATGAGCTTTCGCGGTCAAGGCCGCCGATCGAAACATAATCAAAACACATAAGCAACGTCACGGGATTCTTCCAGAAGTGCCAATCAGTTTCAGCTCGAGCAACGCGTCAGCTTTAATTTGGTAAATATTATTCGCAGAGAAAGTAATTCTGGGAATAAGAGACTCCTGGCGTGCATCTCTTGCATATTTCCGACGTCGCAACGTGCAGGGTGAGTGCAGAATTCGTTTTCCGATAGGCAAAGACCTGACAGCGGATAAATCATATTTTCTCGGAGAAATGCAATCAGGACGCAACCTGCTAGTCCTGGCCGTCGTATTTACAATTTAAATGGCGGGACTTCGTCCGAGTTCGATCCCACGGCGATCCTGTAAAATTTCGATTCTACATTCTCCGACGATTCGGCGGTTATGAATTGAGGGATGTCGGTGGAAGGATTCGCCCGCTTAATGACAGGCGGCTGTCTGGGAAAATGCTGGTTTACAGTGGGAAAAACGCGGCCTTTGTATGTAAATGTGCTAACAAACAGGCACCTAACAACTGAAATAATAACGGGAAATTGACGTAATCGGTGGGGTGTTTGATTAATTCGAAAAAGTGGCCGGGGTGGAGGTGTTGTTGTTTTGTTGAGATAAAAGGCTTTGCATTAACTATGCATGGTGCTCAACACCGATCGGCGGTTGATAAATAATAAGCAAACTGTTTTTATTTGAAAGAGTTTGTAAAGGACTAATGATCGACAGCTTTGAGTAGATACAAGCAGGAGGTTATCGCTTCGTATGTCTTACACTCATATATCCTTTATAAACTACTGTATGTTTTCATAAAATTATGCGGGCCACGCAGTATCTTATTTATTTTAATAAAAAATATTTTATCTATAAAACTCTGTAGCGTTCTATTATTATATAAAATACATTTAAATATAAACTGCCATACAGTGTATTATTATCTAAAGTAAACTTTATGGCAGAATTGATGTAATATTATTATTATCAAAAACAATGTTTGGATTTATAAACGACTGGAAGTGTCTATACATCCGGTAATTAAGAGCTGACGCACTAAAGCTGTAGTTCCATTAGGCCATGTCTTATTTCCATGAGTAGTCGTAATTCATTATTAAATCTTTCTCTCAGGAGTGGCTTCGCGAATTTATCAGCTATCATGTCCTTTCCGTCACCACATTCCAATCTTACAATATTATAGGTGATGATACTTCATATCAACATGCTTGATCTTGCAATTAATTTTCTCATTCGACGAAATATTGATGCATCCCCGGTTATCTTATTTTATAATAGTTGGCCTCTACATGGCAAATCAAAGTCTCCCAACAGCTACCTTGTCCAAATTATGTCCTGGCAAGCCTGCAATAAAGATACGTACTCTGCCTCTGTTGATGATAGGGCTATTGACGTCTGCTCTAGGCTAGACCAAGTTATCGGATTTTCTTCCAGTAGGATTTATGATCTTCAGACTTTCCTGCCCAATCAGCATCCACATACGTCTTCAGTATTAATTATTATTTTGTGCCTATACGTATACCGCTTCAGCTTTTTGATATGTTTCAGATATATCCTCACTCTTTTCAAGGCCTCCCAGTCTTTCTGTCCAGGATTGCTGATATGCCTGCATAATAAGCCTATTGTAAATACAAACTATGGTCTAGTTATTGTCGCGATGTACAGTAATGCCTTCACTGCTTGTCTACGTTTTGCATTGATTTGTCTGCTTTATCTTATAATTTTATACATTCTATTGAAAAATTGACATACACACAAACAATGAACGCATGCGTCAGAAATCAAGCAACTTAATCTAAAAAGTGGCTATTTTAAATCGAAAAACCATAACATTTTGTGGATAATCCGCATTTTTCTTTATTGAGACCGCCTTCAATACACCCAAATTATGCATTTCATTCAATATTTTGTATCTAGCTCGGTGAAAGTAAAGCGCTCTCATATATTGCATTTCTGGTATCACTTCAGTTGTTTGGAATGCACCATTTGCTCAACTGAAGTTAATTTTAATTCGACTAGTAGGCTCTTTGTCTTTACTCTGCACTTTCTTGTCTTCGGATTGGGGAAACAGGTGCTCCTTTCTATAGGGTTGCTTTATTACCACAGGCACGCAAGCTACAATTCTCATATAGCTGCATTTGTAACATCTGAATTAGGTCTAAACCGTCGCTACATGATCATCGCCAAGTTACCACTACGAACACGAACTGACAGACCCCGCAACAATCAAAGACGCAGAGATGGGACAAGTATGGTGTGATAAAAATTATTTTTATTTAGTATGGTCATGAAATAATTACTAATTTATGAATGCAACTATAAGTTACTTAAAAATCAAATGTTTAGTATGATATTTAAGTATAAACGTAGTTGCATTTATAAATTAGGAATTACTCCATAGCCATGCTAGATAAAGATAATTTTTGATCATAGCTTAGTTACGCTAGTACAGACCTATGTATTAGCCTTCCAGCTTCCACTAGCTAATGAACAGGTACTGCTACAATGGAGAAGTGTAAATTCAAAATGGTTTAAGTGTCAAAATGTCCCTCTTGTGGAAAACACAAGGAACTCTTTTAAAATCCATACAAGGAGTTACCATACATTGTATACACTTACTATAATGCGCTTAAACCTTTTTGAATTTACACTCTTCAGTTGGAGAAGTTTTCAAATCTAGCCGTTGACCACCACGTACCTCCAGCCCCTACTAGTGCGCTCCAGCCTTAGGCAAGGCATATTTATCGGATGGAGGTGCCTATCGGCGTAGCCCGGCTTTATGCCATTAGTATTCGTGCAGTTGCTGTGAGACACATTTAGCCTATTGGTCAAATCAGTTCCTGGGGTATGGCCACTGCGTTCACCTCACCGTCTTGGAGGCACTAGTGAGTGTTGGTCAGTGTCCAGGGAATCAGTTAACAGTGTGGTCGACAATGCAGGCAAAGTATGTACATCTAGACACACCCACACAATGCTATCATTCTACAAATCGAATCTTTTTTGTTTTAATTTGTATGTTCTGCAGAAAGCAGTGGCTTGGTGTTTATTTAAGTTAAATTTGTTTGGTTTTTGTTGTTATACTTTTTAAGTATTAGTCTAGTACTTATTTTATTTTTAAAGTAAGTAAACTATATTAACTGTTGAAATAGTAAGACATTTAATTGTTCATTTCGGTTACACATTTGCTTGCCCTATACCACACCTATTTAACAGGGAGAGCTCGTTGAGTGCAGGATTTTATTCAGCATACGATTCTGTTGTGTCGCAAAATGGACCATTGTGATTTTGGTTGTTGTCTCTTTTCGAGGTGTAAAAAGGTTAGCTGTCATCGTGGTTGGCATGACATTTAAATTTTGAGGGTCCTAGAGTGTAACTTAAAAATAGTCGCCAAGCAATCCGTGAAGTTAAGATATTGGAAGCCTCGATAAATTTTGCTAGTTTTTGATTGAGGGAACTTGTTGGCTTGCAAAGTCTAAAATTCAAACTTGTAGATTTGTGATAGTTTTATTTTAATTTTAATTTTATTTTGTACTCAGCCAACAGCCGTTAGTCCAATTATAGGTGTCGCTGTACATTTTATGTTGCAACTATTAACAACTGTGATTACTCCGGTACATGATTTATTTAATTACGACATGTTTAGTGGCAGTGTGTCCTGTAATACAATTTAATCGTAGTACCATTTTGTATTTGCGTTTGTTGAGTTGAGTAAATCTAAGTTTTACCTTGTAAAATTATAATTTTTTAATCAAGTTCGTTATTGTATTTAACACGGATGATGGGAAAACATTTTATAACGTTTGAAGCTAGTCTTATGTTTAAACTAAATTAGGTCACTGATTGGATAACCTAATTTTTACACTGGTACTCGAAAAGTTGTTACCTAAATAATTTCACATTCGATTGTTGTCACACTGATGGTACAACTTTTTTAGTGTGGGGAAAATGTAAAAAGGCGCCTGAATGGGATACACTCTAAAGAAAATTACATTTATTTTGGAAGAAGTACAGAAAATATTCAGGCAGTAAAAACATTATTCTAAATTTCTCGTTTAAAGAAGTTGCATTATTACATTAACGTTTCGAATTTCGTTCAGTAGCGATTGTAGTTCTTCCTCTCAGTACAATTTAATAAGTTACTGAGCTCTGTAGTTTAGTTGTTAGCACGTCTGCTTAGCATTCGAGAGGTCTGCTCTGATTCAGGTTTTTAGGTAGTTTTCCTGAGTCAACAAAGTATCTTCTCTGATGCGAATGCCGAGGCAGTACTTCTCCAACTTTCCTGGCCTCTCTTCTATTCTCCACCCCTCCTTTATCTTACCCATCCTATAACTCCCATTCTTGGCTGAAGAAAGACGCAAGGTCCCTATACCAGCCCGCCCCCGGTTGGGGGAATTGAAATTACCTTGAACCTTTAACTTTTTTTAATAAGCCACGTACTATAAACGACGCTCCCAAAAGGTATATTACATAGGTATCATTATTAATTGGTTCTGTGCTATTTACCTATTTGTGTGTTAAATATTAGTCCTTTTATATCTAAATGTTTATGGTGGTTTGTTTACCAGTAATTACATATCGTTGGAAACATCTGATGTCCTTTAATTGGTTTCATCACTTAGGTAAGTCGAACTCAACCCAATTTCCTGAGTTAGTCGGTGCCATATTTATTGTCTAACATCGGTCAGAAATCTCGTAATAATCGGTTTAAGTTTAGAATTTTGAATTATTTACCTTGATTAATATGAACTAAATTATTTTCATTACAATGAGGTCCAACGTGAATTTACCATACAACGTTAAAATAATCTGAAATCGCAGCCTCTTCTGAATTCAATAATAACAGAATGAAGTTTAGCTACATAATTTGGTGCTTCTCAAACCATTCTGTTAAAAGCCTAGGCTGATCCCATGCCAGGAATTAATAGCGGACAAATCCCTATATATTTCCCGAAAAATTGTGTTTCTATGCACCACGCATGTCGGATCCAGTGAGGTAAACCCGGCCGTTGTGGAAGAAGCCCACGATAATCCTCATCTGCTCATCGTCTTCTATATTTATAAATAAATTATTGCTGAAAAACGATCATGGTAGTGGTAATCCCCTGAGCCAGGAAGGGCGTTTGGGCCTTTGGGCTTTACTCGAACTCCTCGGATCCATCGATTCTGCGGTAATCTCTTATAAAATCTGATCAAAAGAATAACTCCTTCTGTAAGTCCGTGCGCTTTTATTAAATGAAACTGCGGAGTTTTCACCCCAGAGACTGCGGATGCAGAATCGTACTGTTTCTACATACGCTTGAAGTGTGACGTCCAAGATCATGGAAATTTATTTGAGTAATATTACGTACGAAGTATACGATTTTAATTATAAATCATTTTGTGCGCAGCCATTTGAATTTATGAACTGCACCTCATAATTTCGAAGGAGTCTAAGCATCTACTTCAGTATGTATGCTTAGTTTGTAAAACTGAGTGCCAATTTATTATATATACTATTTTCACTTTATGCAAACTGGAATATTTTTAAGAGTATGCGTTAGTTTTATGTTCTTTACGTTTTCTTGCTATGAATTATTGAGAGGACAACAAAGCCGTGTGCCAGCAAACACGCACATTGCATTTCATTTGAAATAAAAGCTGGCATTGAACCTGGCACATCTTTTTGTAGTTTCGTAATACCGCCATTTAGCATATATATCTTTTGTCTAACGTTCAATATTGTAATCCTTTAATTTTTCTCTTAATTTTAAAAAGTAGACCCATGTGCCAAACCTTAACAAAAACCAGGTGTTAAACTTGAAAATGAATTTACTACAAGTAATCAATCCAAAAGTGCCTTTAGATAGCTACACTGGGACACGGGCGCAGTTCCATTTGGTGATTGTATTTAAACCAATTCAGGAAAGACGTTAAAAACAGGTAGGACGCCACTTTATTTGATTACCATCTACAAATCTAATAGGCTGGTCACAATACAACCCGTATATTGACAATATTCAAGGCCCTCCCTCAAGGCGCGGGGGCTTCAACCGAAAAAATGTGTCCCAAGTAGAACGGGCCTTAGTGCCCTTTCACTTTAGTGTTTATTTGCATATTTTAAGCCATCATAATCGATTTGTATTTTTATAAAAATGTGACTGTTATTTCTAAAAAACTAATGTATTTTAAACTGCAAGAGGTCGGCCCTGTTTTGTCAAAGAATTGGAAATTTTAATTTACGTGTGTGCTGCGGTAAATGCAACGTCCGAGCCCTGGATGGCGAAGGGAATTTTCAACTTCAAAGCATCTTTCGCTAAGAACTTAAATAATTGAAGCAATCGTGTGCCTGCCTCAGCCGGGGGCTACGCGTTTCTGCGATTTCTGCGTCGATTGTGTAAAATTGCCTACGGCGAGTTAAATAGAAGCGGTGTAAAAGGGCCTGGTAATATTTAAAGTGTGTTGCTTAAGTTTAGTGAAACAAACAGCGTCTGCAGTCTCACAAGCGCTTTCTTCACTGTGAACAAAGTAAGTACGCTAATTAAGCCACACTACACGGGTGTATACGTTACGAGGACGTGACGTCAGACTACGGAAAGTCGCCAGCTAGCAGCAATTAAGCATTGCCAGCAACAGTGCGGTAATTTTCCACTCATCACGCCTTCCAAGTTTGTTTGAAGCATGTTAGGGCTTGCTTTATTCAAAGGTACACAAAAGTCAGCAGGCACCGAATTCCAGGTAACTTAAATGCGATATGTGCTCACAACGGCAGAAGAATGTGCATCATAAGTGAATAATAGGAATGCGAATTGCGCGAATTTTATGCACGGGAATTTAAATAGGATCAACTTTCGCCAGTATCGGCTTCAAGCGTTTTTACTGTTGCATTTGGAAAACATTTTATTTTTTTTTATTCTAAAGGCAATTATTTCAATGCTATTTCTGTTATTACTCGGTATATTGTGTATGTACACGTCATTAGCCCTTGCTATCCCGCACGTAGGTTTTTATAGTAGTTCATCCTAGTATTATTTGACATTCTTGCTGTTTTAATATGTGTATTAAAGTCAATGGATTTGTGTAAACAAATTCGCTCTTTCGTCCATCGTTTGAAGTTAGTTTCAGCCCGAGTACACAATATTTATCAAAAGGCACTAGTGCGATAAATGAAATAAGATGAGACGCTGCAAGCGCCTTATCGATACTTCAGCAGTGATTTTTGGCAGTTATTCTGTGGAACTCCCGCTCTTTAAGACACATTAATTTAGTCTTCGTAATCAGTTAAAACGCTTATAACATTTTTAAGCATATACATATAAGTACGATATCTAGGTATCTACAGTAAATTCTTAAAAATTCAAAATTCACTAGAAAAAAAATTCTTGTGCAAATTCTGCAGCGACTATTTTCACATATAATTTTATAAGAGCATTCATTCTTTCCTGAAATGTGTTTGAGTGCGTTCCAACAGCTTCGTATTAATTTGCCCCTGCGGGACACGATGGCAAATTAGAACGTTGTTGGAATGCACGAAAAATAATTTCCGGATATGAATTAATGCTCGAATGCAGATTCGGCAAGGAAATCGTAACGACACAAACCCTAAAAAGAAGTAATCCATACCTACAAAAAATGTCCAAGAAATTTTGTTGTCTTGGTTACGGCTCGTGAACTAATTTTTCTATTGGTCATTAATGAGTGTCGTACGATTTTCAGTAATAATAGGACGAGAGGTCAAAATATTGCCGACAATAATTTTTGCGATTCAGATACGAGTTTCTGTGTTGATGAAAATAACGACGAATGCATGCACGAGGCGTTGTTTTCTAAAGCAACAGAAACGAGACAATCTGAAGAGCAAAAATTGTCGGCAGTAGAGTCCTATTCGTCTTGACAATTTAACTTTTAAATGATTGAAAATGGTCATTAAAAATACTCCTAACACTAGAATTATAAATTCACAAAACTAGTGGTCTTGGAATTGTATCCTTTTTTAAAACTGAAATCCAAGTTATTTTTCTTTAAAAAATAGTTACAGAAAATATTGTCGCTGAAATAAAGTTCCTCGAAATATTGTCACTTATAATCTCATAAGAGCATTAATTCTCGCGTACCGCTCGTGCCGATTAATACGTTGTTACTGTGCACTCTAAAAAATTACCGGACATGAATTAATGCTTGAATGCAGATTCGGTAAGAAAATCGTAGCGACACGGCCATAAAAAGTAAAATTTAAATTTTGCTCGAAAATAAAATATCAAGTGATATCAAAAATGTATCCATAGTAACTTGTTAATATGTTGGTGACACTGTAAGTATATGTCAAATTTGAGGTTAGCAGGTTAGGTATTCCGTCAGCTTTGACACAGACTGACGCAAAATCTAACCTACTAACCTCGAATTTGACATAGACTTACAGTGTCAGCAACATATTAACAATAGTGAATGACAAAAAATTTCCACTTATCAATCACAGTTAGGTTAGTCTACCTACAAAAAATTTCCAAGAAATTTTG
Organism: Agriotes lineatus; assembly: GCA_940337035.1. Classification (NCBI taxonomy): domain Eukaryota; kingdom Metazoa; phylum Arthropoda; class Insecta; order Coleoptera; family Elateridae; genus Agriotes; species Agriotes lineatus. The sequence goes on along the minus strand of CALNHX010005921.1, from coordinate 76,167 downwards.
TTGTTGTCTTGGTTACGGTTCGTGAACTAATTTTTCTATTAGTTATTAATGAGTGTCGTACGATTTTCACATATAATCTCATAAGAGCATTAATTCTTTCCGGAAATTTTTTTGAGTGCGGTCCAACAACGTCGTATTAATTTGCCCGAGCGGGACGCGAGGGCAAATTAGGACGTTGTTGGAATGCACGAAAATAATTTCCGGATATGAATTAATGCTCGAATGCAGATTCAGTAAGAAAATCGTAACGCCACAAACCCTCACAGTTAGGTTGGTCTATCTACAAAAAATTTCCAAGAAATTTTGTTGTTGCCTCGGTTACGGCTCCTGAACTAATTTTTCTATTGGTCATTAATGAGTGTCGTACGATTTTCACTAAAATAATCGTTCGATTGGTATTTTATTTTTAAATTGAGGAATGCTATTGGTTGACAATTATACCAGTTAAATTGTCAATAAAATTTCAAATAATTAATTTTTTATGAAAGTGATTGTCAGAAAATAGTATGCAACAATGCAACACTTGGATCGTTAAGTGCTTTTTAAGAAATCGTGACAATTGGAAAACCTCGACTCTGCGGGTATCGTTTCCCCAATTTTTTCTCGGTTTGTTAAATAGGCAGATACTAACCTTGTATCGCAATATACTATTGCGCACGAAATAATATTGATATTATTTTTTGGCGGTTGTAGAAAAAATATTGTTTATGAATATTTTGCATTATCTTGATAAAGCTGTAAAAAATGTTGTATGCACTATGCACCTCGTGCGCGAAATAGTTTGGTTAACTCGATCAATAAATAAGTATTATTTCAAATGCACAAGGAAATTTAAATTTTGGCTTAAAATGTTTCAGTTTTTAGTTACTATTGAAACGACAAGGTTTAACAATTAACAATAAAAGCGAGATTTGTCTTCCTTGAAATTTCCGGAAATTAAGCAGCTTCGAGCCTTATGTAGAAAAATAGAACGCGTCTACGGCCAACGCAAAAAGCAAAAAAGCGCCTACGTGACAAATAAAATTTTAAGTAAGGAAGTCACTTTTGTTAATAGTTGTAGAAAAATAATGGTTGCAACAAAATCGATAATTTTAAACAACAATGTTTTCCTAAAATATGTAAATATGGATAAATAGCAAATATCAAAAGGTATTTAATAGAACATGGTTTAATAAAATATATGAAGCGGATTCCCATTTTAAGATAATAAAAATTGAAATCTAGAAGAAAATGGAATATCCTATATTTAATAAGTAAGATATTTCTACTGCTTAAAAAGATTAATGGTTTTTCTCTAGTATAAAAATTTGAAAAGGTTTTTCTCTAGTAAAAATTTTGCTTTCCGTAAATGAAATGTGTGCAGTAATTGTTATCTCAATACTCTACTGCAATATGGTTTTATATACAAATGTGTTGAAAGGAAATAATATTGGAAATGAGTAGGTGTTAATAATAATTTCTGAGTCGTTTCACTCGCAGAGTCGTTTAAATGTATTCATAATAGTGTTTCTGGCATTGGATGTCTGTAAACTACCCACGACAAACCCAATATTTGGAAGAATTGCTCCAACTCCGGCCAAAATTAATTGTAGAGCGAAGTCCGCCTGTGGGCAACCGGCGTTTACTACAACTTGTTGTCGCAGGTAAAAGCCGCGTTTCAATTAATCACGCCGCGGGATTATTTAACTTAACTAATGATACAGACGTCAGAACAAGGTGAATTCAATGGCAGGCGGCACGGAATCTGAATCCTAAGCTTCCACATCAATCAAAGCTGTGTATAAATAGAGGACAGGGAGCAATTGTCAACAGGTGACAGCGGGACAGTGGGGGAAGTCCCGATAAGGAAGTGGGGAGGCCACTTCCTGTAGCGCAAGGATCCCGCTCTGCAGAAGCGCAAAGCCCTCGGAGGGTGCAGACTCCAGTTGCCCGGAACGATCGCGACTGCGAACTTCGAAAGTTCTCCATAAGCACCTTTTATTTCAGCGAACTTTTAATTTGGGCACTCGCAACCGCACACTAAGCCTCGAGCCGGGGGTCGCAGCTAATTGGCTCCGAAATAATTGGCAATTGCAGCCCCAAATAATGCCCCGTCCCGGCCGGGGTCCTAATCAGTGATTCGCAATTAAATTCGAAATTCTTAATTTCACTTCTTCGGGGCTTCCCCATCTGCCTTAAGTTTCAATTTGGGCGCGCTTAATGGGGATTGCCTCCGTCGATGGTTTAATTAGTTTCTTACTTCACCGGTTATAAGACATAAAACATAGTTCGGTGCGTTTGCTTCAGGATGTGCCTCGAGAACTGAAGTGCGCGATGGCCACCACCAACCACGTTTCGGGCAATTCGGGCTACGAGAGCCTCAGCCCAGGGGTCCAGAACTCGCCGGGGGCGTACCGGAGGCCTATCCGCCTCAAAAACGTGTCAACGAAAGCCGAGGCCTTCGACTGTCTTAACCTCAAAACTAAAGAAGTAAGTTGCATGCTTCCTTCTTTCGCTGCCGAAGATTCATAGCAAAGATCCAGGTGTGGTTTCCTGATAACTTGTTAATATGAAGCTCCGCCGTCCACAGGATTAGCGTTCCTTTAAGTAACCCATATTGAAAACCTGCTAAAATGTATTCTTTATATTATTAATAATTTCCAGAATAGATACGCAATAATATGAGCATACGTTCATAAGATAACAAAATAATAAGAAAAAGATTTTACACTTTTGTGAGTGTTACCACTGAAATCCTTCAGCTTGTACAAGTTTTGAAAGACATCTGTAGAAATCATTTTCGTATTCGAGTTGCAGCCATCATCACATTTTTTCTAATTAACGAAAGATCTCAGCATTAAGGATTTCAAGAAGTTGCTTTTAAAAATGATTAGTATTAGATAATCTACGTTAGCTTTAAATGACATGCTACCAAATTTAATCTGTTTTTTTGTAGAACGTAGCCATTAATTCCCGATCTTAAATACTTGTCGATCATTCTTTGTACGTCGGAAAATATTAATTTTTGTCGTCAATAAATACATTTTTACGTGAAAATGTTAGAGAACCCACTCCTAATTGCATGGCGACCCACTACTGGGTCGCAATCCATAAATCAGAAACGCTGACTTAATACCTTATTTTGGGAAATCAGAGTTTTAAATTTTGCCCGATATCTTAGCGATCAAGGAAAAATTATTTGGTAAAAGCTTAATCCTTTTGCTCATTGATGCATTTAAATTTGAATTAGAAAAATTCTGCGTACGAATTATAACAATAGTCACATGTGGCTGAATGACGTGTGGTTTTGGAAGGGAATTGAAAGATTTTCAGCAAACTGTAGCTGAACAAACCTTTTTAAACACTCGTTCATGCACATGTAACTGCTTCCAATAAAGGTAAATTCCTAAAAAGTGTTGCGTTTCGAATGCGGAAAATTCAAAACAATTCAAAAATATTTTTTAATTCTGTATATCCAGTATACAGATTTACTTACTTAAACTGAAATTTCACGTGGCATTGAAAAGAATTACTGGGTGAAACGTACAGACAAAGCAAATTAGTAGATTTTAAATCGCTGAGGAGGAATGTAATTGGATTTACTCGACTAAATATTTTGTATTAAACATAAATAATCCACTGAAAAGCTTCGAAAAGCAATTTGGCGTAAGCCCAAAAATTAATACTTCACTTATCTGTAATTGGTGAAAAGTGACAAGGCAAATCTGTTTTACTGAATTTAATGATTATTCTAAAAATTGTAGAATTAAGGAACTCAAGGAACTAATTTGAAAATTGAATTAAATTTTATAATTTTAAAACTGTCATAACGCAAGTACATTTACTGAAATAAGTGAATGATCGAAAGATTTCCTAAGCAAAAAAATATAGTTGAGAACTTTAAACGACGAAGAACTACTTATAGAAGGTACTTAATATTGACTACAAATTTATTAAATTTGTTCTTCGCTTTGCAGTTTCATTTTAAGATGAAGGTTTGTTCGTATTTGGCTACCCACTCAGCCCTCTAAGCTTTTAAAGATGACGAATATCGTTTGTGATAAATATATAGGTAAATCAGTAAAATTTCAACCTTAAACTCAAACAAAAGATGGCATGGCAAGTTTTGTTGTGATGTGTATGTGGCAATTTGAAATATATAGTAAGAATACGTAGAGATGCCTCATTATGTGCAAATATATTACTACATGTTTTCTAAGACGATGTAATAACATCAAAAATAAACGGAAGATATAAAGAAAGTAACTCGCAGCTTGTCTTCTTAGTTAATATAACCGATGCTTCGTGGAAGATTATTGTTTCTATGGAAAATGTGTAACGATCTAATATCGTTATTCATATACTAATATACAAATCCTTTGAGAATACCCTGTATGTATGCATATTTTGAATGTGTGGTACTAAGCGATATGATTTTCTGCGCGACCTTCCCGTATTATAGGCATTCGAAACAGAGATTTTCTGAAGTGCATTTCGCAGCTAGCGGATTTTAAATGTATTCATGTGCACAGTGAACTTTTGTTTCATCAAATTACTATTCTGGATTGATAATTGAGTATTAGCTGGGTTTACTGCTAATACGGAGTTACGAGAAATCCAGTAGTTTCATTCCAATCCAAACATTTGGTATAGAAGGGTTCGATATAAACCGTAAGTTATTTTCGCCAATTTAACTTTTAAACTTCATTGTTGCTTTCCTTATTTTAGCTTTTTGGGATTGTGAATTGATTGTTAGATGGTGTTACTACTTTATGGAGTTACGAGAACTCGTATAGTTATTCCAATTCAAACATTTGTTGCAAAAGGGTTCCATGTAAACCGTAAGTTATCTTGACAATTTACATTCTAATCCTTATAGTTGCATTCCTTATTTTAGCTTTTTTCTTTATGCTACATCCCAAACTTATTGGCTGATTGAAGGGTCAACTGAACGGCCACGAGCATACTAATTATTAGTAATTATGTATGGATCCGAATCCAACCAGCGTTATTCATGGAAATTTTCCCGGTGTTGAATTCAAAATAATTCGACCTAGCGCGACCTGCAGGCCAGGCGTCGGGATTATCACCAAGCACCACATCCAAGATAAGAATTATTTTACCTGATATCCGTATTTAACATTGAACTAATCAAGCAGAATTGCTTACCGAACGGTGGTTTAATAACTCATTTAACGTACAAATTAATTGGTTATGTTTTGCCTTCTAAAATTTTAGTTATTCATTATTACTTGAATTTAAGTTACTATAATGTTACTTGCGATTTTTAATTTATATTTATTTAATTGAAAAGTAATTATTACTATTCTATTTACGTAGTAAAATTGGTTGAAGACCCGCCTAAGGTAAATACTGCGTTATCTATATTATTATTTATTATACCTGTTAGTTGGTTAATAAGCAGATTCGTCTCCTTGTACGGGATTACAATGAGCAATGTTTTATCAAAATTTGATTGATTAAACCATTTACAGTAATTTTTTAGTTGCTGCTTATTAATTACTGGAGGTAGTATGTATTTTGTTTATATGCCTAATTTTCCGGCTGATATAACAATGTGAGGTATGGCCATACTAGTTTTCTTTTTGCAGCCTTTATCTAATATACAGATATGTTTTAGTACGATGAATTGTACCGCTATAAATTCTAGACGCGGGTTTCTTTCAACCAAAACTATAAGAAACTGTTTATGTTAAATCCAATTTTTTATTACAATATAATTAAATTACTCTATTCAATTTTGAACTTATTATGTTCATGGCGCCCAGTTTTGTTTATTTATTAAATTATTTTCAAAGAAGTAACAGTGAAGTCCACGAGGTTTCTCTGAACCACCCCTAGATACTTCGTTTGTGCTCTACGACTGTGACTTTTGCCTGACGGGCGTTACACTTTCTGGCGCCCAACGTGGGGCCTCGTTTAGGTTATTCCTGTTGATATTTTTTATTGTTATAGTATTTTTGAATGCAAGTATTCTTCAAGATGAATGTTAACGCGTTAAAAACCGACGAATTATCGTATGAACTATTATTTAGGAATGTAGAACCTGATTCTATGAATGTTGATCAGAAACGAAAGGCCCTTAGAGCTAAACTAACTTTAGAGAAATTGAATTCATCCCTTATTAACTCATATAACCCCATTACCTATGATGCTAGGCTAGAAATTGACATATGTAGAAAAAAGTTAGATGAACTTACTGAACTAGTGCAAACCTTTACTCAAAAACCAAGTGGTTACGAATATCATAGATTAAACTCTAGACTAACGCATTTATTTGGTCGATTAAACCGATTAAAACCCGACGAAGAATTATATCAAGAACATGCAACAGCAGTAGCGAAATGCCTTGATTTAATCGATTGCATAAATAATATTGTGGAAGACGATAACGTTGTTAGTGATAATGATTTAGAAAATGAAGCATCTAGTAATCCGGTTGCTGAAATTACTAATGCGGAACAACCAATTGCTAATTCAACGACTAATCGAGGACGAATTTCTTTTTCTATTCCCACTAGCAATCGAGCTGGTATAAATCCACGCATGTCAGAAAGTCAGTTACGAGAAGAGTTAGATAATCTCCATTTTAGTTCTTTACCTCAAATTTCACAAACGACCACTAAATCGGTACCCGTTTATAAGTGGAACGTTACGTTCAACGGTGACACAAGCGTTATGGGAGTTAATTCGTTTCTTCAACGCGTCGAAGAACTAAGAGTTGCGCGTAATATTTCGTTTACACAATTATTTGCTAGCGCTGTAGATCTATTTTCAGGGCAAGGTTTAGTATGGTTTCGTGCTGTTAAATCGCGTATATCTACTTGGCAAGAATTAGTTGAAAAACTACGTTTCGATTTTTTACCTACCAATTTTGACGAAGAATTGTGGGAAGATATAAAACATAGAAAACAAGGTTCTGATGAGAAACCGAGTATTTATATTGCTACTATGGTTAATCTTTTTAATCGTTTAACCGAACAGCCTCCTGAACGTAAACAACTAACGTATATTTTGCGTAATCTACAACCATTTTATGCTACTTCATTATCTTTAACTGATATTACTACTATAGATCATCTAATAATATTATGTAAACGGTTAGAAGAAACCAAAATTCAAAATTCCAGATATCGTAGTTCCCCTTCATCTACGTCATTGCAGCTTGAACCTGATTTAATGTATAAACCTACATTTTCTAGGAAACCTCAAGTTCATGTTGTTGAAAATATTGTACCTCATACACTTGATAAGAAAACGCGAAAATCACTGCCTAAATCTTTTAATCGTGCATCTTCTTCTACTGTATGTTGGAACTGTAATTCTAGAGGTCACACTTATCATACCTGTAGTAAAGAAAGATCCATATTTTGTTATGTTTGCGGACACGCAAACGTATATTACTTTCGATGTCCGAAATGTAACCCAAAAAACGTAGGCTTGGGGGAAGGAACATCGGCCGCCTCGTCCCTCAAATAGATGAATTTAAGGCTGATAAAGAAAAGGAGCGTTCTGATTGGTTGCAAGTAGTTCATAAATTTTTTAAAGAAAATTCTTCAAATGTATCATCTGCATTTATTCATCACGATAACGATAACCGTCCTTTTATAAATGTTCACGTATTTAACGATGTTATATCCTCTCTCTTTGATTCAGGAGCAAATTGTACAATTCTAGGAAGATCGGGATTTTATCTCATTGATAAATATGACCTTTGTTTAAAAAGGAATTCGCCTACTTCTTCGTTAAAAACTGCTGATGGACACTATCAAAGCATACTTGGAACTGTTAATTTACCAATTACTGTAGATGGAATTTCTAAAAATGTGAATGTTGTAGTTTCTGATAAGATTCCTAACGCCCTAATTTTAGGTATGGATTTTAGCTATGCTTTTGGTGTACAAACTAATTTTATTAATAACAGTTTTACGATTTCCGAAGTCTATTCTTTACAAGCAATTCGTAGTACTGATGATTTAAATGCTGAACAAAAACTTATCTTAAATAAAGTTATAGAATCTTTTAAGCTAATATCAAGCAATACACCAGGCCGTACTGATAAAGTGGTGCATCGCATTGATACTGGCGATGCTCTGCCAATCAAACAGAGATATTTTCCATTGTCCCCTGCTATGCAAGTTCATGCAAATACAGAATTAAACAGAATGCTTGAAATGGGTTTAGTTCGACCTTCAAACTCTCCGTGGTCATCTCCGGTCATTTTAGTTAAGAAAAAAGATGGTGTTAGCTATCGTCTATGTTTTGATGGCCGAAAACTGAATTTAGTTACAAAGAAAGATGCATATCCACTTCCTTATCTATCCACAATCTTAGACAGATTACGAGACGCTCGTTATTTAACATCAATCGACTTGAAGCAGGCATTTTATCAAATTCCCCTCGATAAAGATTCTTGCGCTAAAACTGCATTTACGGTGCCAGGAAGAGGTTTATTCGAATTTACGGTAATGCCCTTTGGAATTACGAATGCTCCGGCTACGCAACAACGGTTAATGGACACTATTTTTGGACCATTACTAGGAGAAAAATTATTTGTATATCTAGATGATATTATCATCGTATCAAACACTTTTAAAGAACATATTGCAATGCTAGATGAAGTTCGTCTTCGTCTAAAAGAAGCAAACTTAACTGTTAATTTTGAGAAATGCGAATTCTGCAAACCCAGTTTATCTTATTTAGGATTCATAGTAGACAAACAGGGGCTTCATACAGATCCCGCGAAAATCGAAGCAATTTCAAATTTTCCAAAGCCAAAGACTGTTACCGAAATTAAACGTTTTCTAGGATTATGCTCATGGTATCGACGATTTATTAAAGATTTTTCCACTATAACTGCCCCAATAACCGCTCTTATAAAAGGTCGTATAAAAAAACAACCAGTTAATTGGACTGAAGAAGCTAACAAATCGTTTGAAGATATTAAATCTTTGCTTGTCTCAGCCCAATTCTAGGTAGTCCTGATTTCTCTCAACCATTTAATCTTCATTGTGATGCATCCGATTACGGACTAGGTTGTGTGCTTACCCAAGGTGAAAAAGAGAATGAAAGAGTAATAGCTTATGCTTCACGAACCTTATCTAAATGTGAAAGAAATTATTCGGTAACGGAAAGAGAGTGCCTTGCTGTTGTTTTTGGCATAGAAAAATTTCGTGGCTATATAGAAGGAACTCACTTTATAGTATATACTGATCATTATTCTTTGAAATGGTTAAATAACATGCGCGAACCAAATGGTCGTCTTGCACGTTGGAGTGTTAAGCTTTCTCAATTTTCATTTGATATAAAACACCGCAAAGGTAAACAAAATGTTGTACCCGATACGCTTTCTAGAGCTCCAATTGAAGTAAGTTTTCTTAAGTTAGAAGACGGAGATTTAGACCCTTGGTATAGGAAAATGCTGATCCGCGTTAATGAAAAACCTGATAGTTATCCTGATTGGAGAATAGAAGCCGACCGACTATTTAAATATGTTGCAAATAGACACGATATAGTTTCTAATCTTTTCGAGTGGAAACAAGTTGTACCATCCTCTCGCAGGCGAGAAATCTTACGATCACATCACGACGATTCTACATCTGCACATTTAGGAACCTTTAAGACGTTTAAGAAATTATGTGAGCAATATTACTGGCCAAAAATGAAAGCTGATGTTATTAGGTATATTAAAACATGTAATGTTTGTGCCGCAATTAAATCACCCAATTATCTAAAATATGGACTCATGGGTAAAGACAAAAAAGTCAAATATCCCTTTCAGTGCCTATCCATAGATATTATTGGTCCCTTTCCACGTTCTACAAAAGGTAATAATTCCTTACTGGTTGTATCTGATTGGTTAACAAAATTCGTACTTGTAAAATGCATGAAGAAACCTACCGCTAAAACTATTACTACGTTTATTGAAAATGATATTTTTCTAATTTTCGGAGTACCCCAAATATGTATGGTGGATAACGGTCCTCAATTTATTAGTGCCGAATTCAAAAAATTAATGAACAAGTATAAAGTACAACAATTATGGTACAACGCACTGTATCACCCTCAAGTAAATTATGTTGAGCGAGTTAATCGAGTCATTGGTACAGCGATTCGAGCTTATGTTAAAGAAAATCATCGCACTTGGGATGCTGAAATATACCAAGTAGCTCATGCCATAAGAAATTCAGTTCATGAAGTAACCGGGTATACACCATCTTTTCTTAATTTTGGACGTACGATTCCCATTAATGGAGACTATTATGGAAAAATTACTGATATGAAAGCAGAAGAACTATCTATAGGTGATCGTGAAAATATTGTACATAGTGTGAATCAGTTAACTGATATTTATAAAGACGTTGTTCATAAGTTGAAGATTGCTTATAAAAAGAATACCGAACGATACAATCTAAGACGGAGACCCATTAAATTTCAAAAAGGTGAATTAGTTTGGAAGAAAAATTATGTCCTGTCTGATTCAAGCAAACATTTTAGTCAAAAACTAGCTCCTAAATTTATTAAATGCATAGTTAGTGACGTGATTGGCCCCTTGACATACAAACTTCGATCTGAAAATGGTCAAAACTTAGGAATTTGGCATCTCAAAGATCTAAAACCTTATAATTCAGAAAATCCGATATAGGTTAAACTTAATGATTTAGGTATAGGTGTAATTCATATTATAGGTTTAGATTAATTCGTAGATATATAAGTTTCCTATAGGTTAAGTTAGATTTTAGGTAAGGGATTTGAGTTTTATCAGAACCGAGATACTGCTTCGCTTAGCCAGTACATATATCAGTCCTGCTAGTTTTGTCTTATTGGATTATTTGTACTTTCACTAAGATGATTATTTTATGCCGATTTCAATAGGTTTATATTTCCTTGGTATCTTTATATCTCTTAGATGTTCGAGCATTATTATCGAATTATCTGGATCTAGAGGTCGTTTATTACTCTTTATTGGTTCTGTTAACCTAGTAATAGCATAGTTTCGTAATTAAGTTATAATTTAAGCTTCGGATTTTCAGATTATTTAAGGTGCTTATTTTATTTCTTTACGCTGACCAGTTTATACTTTTGGGAGGGGGTGTGTAACGATCTAATATCGTTATTCATATACTAATATACAAATCCTTTGAGAATACCCTGTATGTATGCATATTTTGAATGTGTGGTACTAAGCGATATGATTTTCTGCGCGACCTTCCCGTATTATAGGCATTCGAAACAGAGATTTTCTGAAGTGCATTTCGCAGCTAGCGGATTTTAAATGTATTCATGTGCACAGTGAACTTTTGTTTCATCAAATTACTATTCTGGATTGATAATTGAGTATTAGCTGGGTTTACTGCTAATACGGAGTTACGAGAAATCCAGTAGTTTCATTCCAATCCAAACATTTGGTATAGAAGGGTTCGATATAAACCGTAAGTTATTTTCGCCAATTTAACTTTTAAACTTCATTGTTGCTTTCCTTATTTTAGCTTTTTGGGATTGTGAATTGATTGTTAGATGGTGTTACTACTTTATGGAGTTACGAGAACTCGTATAGTTATTCCAATTCAAACATTTGTTGCAAAAGGGTTCCATGTAAACCGTAAGTTATCTTGACAATTTACATTCTAATCCTTATAGTTGCATTCCTTATTTTAGCTTTTTTCTTTATGCTACATCCCAAACTTATTGGCTGATTGAAGGGTCAACTGAACGGCCACGAGCATACTAATTATTAGTAATTATGTATGGATCCGAATCCAACCAGCGTTATTCATGGAAATTTTCCCGGTGTTGAATTCAAAATAATTCGACCTAGCGCGACCTGCAGGCCAGGCGTCGGGATTATCACCAAGCACCACATCCAAGATAAGAATTATTTTACCTGATATCCGTATTTAACATTGAACTAATCAAGCAGAATTGCTTACCGAACGGTGGTTTAATAACTCATTTAACGTACAAATTAATTGGTTATGTTTTGCCTTCTAAAATTTTAGTTATTCATTATTACTTGAATTTAAGTTACTATAATGTTACTTGCGATTTTTAATTTATATTTATTTAATTGAAAAGTAATTATTACTATTCTATTTACGTAGTAAAATTGGTTGAAGACCCGCCTAAGGTAAATACTGCGTTATCTATATTATTATTTATTATACCTGTTAGTTGGTTAATAAGCAGATTCGTCTCCTTGTATGGGATTACAATGAGCAATGTTTTATCAAAATTTGATTGATTAAACCATTTACAGTAATTTTTTAGTTGCTGCTTATTAATTACTGTAGGTAGTATGTATTTTGTTTATATGCCTAATTTTCCGGCTGTTATAACAATGTGAGGTATGGCCATACTAGTTTTTTTGCAGCCTTTATTTAATATACAGATATGTTTTATTACGATGAATTGTACCGCTATAAATTCTAGACGCGGGTTTCTTTCAACCAAAACTATAAGAAACTGTGTTTATGTTAAATCCAATTTTTTATTACAATATAATTAATTTACTCTATTCAATTTTGAACTTATTATGTTCATGGCACCCAGTTTTGTTTATTTATTAAATTCTTTTCAAATAAGTAACAGTGAATTCCCCGAGGTTTCTCTGAACCACCCCTAGATACTTCGTTTGTGCTCTACGACTGTGACTTTTGCCTGACGGGCGTTACAGCGTCTGTCAAAGCTAGAAAAGCTAAATTCTAAGATATTAAATTTTGTATTTGTTTTGTTTTTTTTTGTATTTGTACAATTTTATTTTATAGAAGTATTTCTTTTTATTTTATTTTATAAAATTTTTATTAATAATTTTTTTAACGTAAATATATTTTTTAATTGCTTGGAGGGGGGGGGGCGGCTATTTTATTTTTCACGCAGGCGGCCAAGAAGCTAGGAACGGCCCTGGTTAGGACTAAGACCACTGCATTATAACACAGCTAATAAAAAATTGTGACTTATGGTATCAAAACGCTTTACTAAAGTATAAAAGCGTCAATGCTGTTAATTTTCCATCATGAGATGCAGTTAGAATCTCGTCCATTATATTCAACAGAGCAGAGCAACTATGAAATAGTCTGAAGTCTGCGTGTGACTCTGGTAGAATATTATAAGCGTAATTGCACTTTAATAATTGTTTCTAATATTTTTTAGAGAGCTGGTAATATACTCTTGGCCTTAGATTCTTATACGTTTAGGGTTTTCTTATTTTAATGCAATTACAATTCGTTCCAAGATTTGAAAAAAAATGTGTTATAAATGGAAATATTCAGAGCGTATCAAAAATATGAGTGTTAATTTGAAGGCATAGTAGAGCTTGTCAAATTCAATATATTTGTTATTTGTAGTTTTTTAAAACTCCCTCCAAATTGATTTAGAGTTAGGAATAGGTTATCTACTAAAACATATTCTTATGGTTAAAAACATGCAGCGAAAGATCCTTTATTTTGATAGAAACGGAAGATTGTCAAAAAAGTTTGTGGAAAGTCATGATGACCAATTAAGATAGATACGGAACGACTCGTTTGTCCAAAATTATGGAGAAATAAATATGGAAAAAAATTAAGATTATTGCAAAATCCTATAGAAGAAATTATTCAACTTTTTGAGTTGTACCACAGGTGAAAATGTATATAGACAGCAAAGTTTCATTATACAGTGAGCGTCAAAAAGCATTGCTCAGTTTCGGCAAGTAATAAAAACCCATTCACTTCACTTATGAAATTAATGATAATTTCTTCATAAATAGGAGGCTTGGAAGTTTTGCTTCAATGTTTGAAATCCTTCGAAAGTAACAGTTTGGTGTGTTGTCTCATCGTCAGAGTTTGTCGGGCCTTACTTTTTTGAATAAAATGATGAAATGGTAACGGTTACATCTCAAAGATACACAGACATGCTTTAAAATTTTGTTGTTGTAAATAGAGGAGATAATAAATGAGTATTGGTTTCAACAGGACGATGCTACCAGTTACACTGCAAGAACTAGTTCCCAAATAATCTAATTTCTCGCTTTGTTGACCTTTCTCGGCCCTCGAGATCTCCGGACATCACCGCTCCTGTTTTCGTTAACGCTACTTGAAGAGCAGAGTATTTACAAGAGAGCTAAGAAATATGGAAGAATTTATTAGATTTATTCGACAAGAAATTGAAGCTATACCAATATATGCTCCAACGTGTGATGAGAGATTTCGTTAACACCAGTTAAATTAATATTTATAGTTCGAATTCACTTGTCAACCTGGCTAACATTAACAGTATTAAGGGTAATTTTGTCTATTGTAAGTACATTATCACGATAATATTGAATAAGGGGTTGATCCGGGTGTATGAAATCTATAAAAAAGTTTTGTATATTTGTGCATTTTTAAGAGTGGCCAGTATAGAATTTTTATAATTAACATTTATATTTACTCAGTTTGGCTCTTTCCAAATACAACTTATACTATACACCCATTTCGAGATTTGAATTGGAAGTACGCCATCCTTTCATTTTGAATGGCTACGTTAGTGAAGTTTAGTAAGGATTTGTAATATTTTCAAGGTAAAGGATTTTTAGCTTTGTCATATTTAGATTTTGCCTTGTTCCTTAGTTTCATTAATAACTTTATCTTCATCGCGGTTGTTATAGACCATTAACCAATTTAATTTTAGTATCGTTAAGAGCTTCATTACCGCACAATTTTTATGTAACAAAGTACATGGAACCAGAATTTATTGATGAAGATAAAATATTGAACAATACACGTTTGCTTATGGCACTTAACGAGACTCGTTTGATTGCCGCAAAATCTGGCTCACCGCCTCGTTTTGGCAATCAAACTCGTATCGTTAAGAAGCGTATACTCAAACTTGTATCGTTATTATCTATTATCTTCATCGGTGATGTTATAGACTATTTACCAAATTAATTTTAGTATCGTTACGAGCTTCATTACTGCACTTGGTGTATATACAAAATACATTGAACCAGAATTTATTGATGAAGTTAAAATATTAACCAATCCGGATTTGCTTATGGCACTTAACGACACTCGTTTGATTGCCACAAAACTCGGCTCGTATCTTTAAGAAGCTCATACTGATACTTGTATCGCTAGTATCTATTATATTCATCGGTGATGTTATAGACTATTAACCAAATTAATTTTAGTATCGTTAAGAGCTTCATTACCGCACTCGGTCTATATAAAAATACATTGAACCAGAATTTATTGACGAGGTTAAAATATTGAACAATGCACGTTTGCTTATGGCACTTAACGAGACTCGTTTGATTGCCGCAAAGTTCGGCTCACCGCCTCGTTTTGACAATCAAACACGTATCGTTAGGAAGCTCATACTCAAACTCGTATCGTTAGTATCTATTATCTTCATCGGTGATGTTATAGATAGACTATTAATCAAATAATTTTTAGTATCGTTAAGAGCTTCATTACTGCACTCGGTTTATATTAATAAATACATTGAACCAGAATGTATTGTATGTATGTATAATCTGTAACTTCATTTACCTTGCGGTGTAGAGGCTGGTGCTTAATTGATGAAGTTAAAATATTGAACAATGCAAGTTTGCTTATGGCACTTAACGAGACTCGTTTGATTGCAGCAAAATTTGGCTCACCGCCTCATTTTGTCAATCAAACTCGTATCGTTAAGAAGCTCATACTCAAACTTGTATCTTTATTATCTATTATCTTCATCGGTGATGTTATAGATTATTAACCAAATTAATTTTAGTATCGTTACGAGCTTCATTACTGTACTCGGTGTATATACAAAATACATTGAACCAGAATTTATTGATGAAGTTAAAATATTGACCAATCCGGATTTGCTTATGGCACTTAACGACACTCGTTTGATTGCCACAAAACTCGGCTCGTATCTTTAAGAAGCTCATACTCAAACTTGTATTGTTAGTATCTATTATCTTCATCGGTGATGTTATAGACTATTAACCAAATTAATTTTAGTATCGTTAAGAGCTTCATTACTGCGC
This sequence comes from Agriotes lineatus, assembly GCA_940337035.1. Taxonomy (NCBI): domain Eukaryota; kingdom Metazoa; phylum Arthropoda; class Insecta; order Coleoptera; family Elateridae; genus Agriotes; species Agriotes lineatus. The sequence continues at coordinate 60,173 of CALNHX010005921.1, read as the reverse complement.
TCGGTTTATATAAAAATACATTGAACCAGAATTTATCGATAGAAGTTAAAATATTGAACAATGCACGTTTGCTTATTGCACTTAACGAGACTCGTTTGATTGCCACAAAACTCGGCTCGTATCGTTAAGAAGCTCATACTCAAACTTGTATTGTTAGTATCTATTATCTTCATCGGTGATGTTATAGACTATTAACCAAATTAATTTTAGTATCGTTAAGAGCTTCTTTACTGCACTCGGTTTATATAAAAATACATTGAACCAGAATTTATTGATGAAGTTAAAATATTACACAATGCACGTTTGCTTATTGCACTTAACGAGACTCGTTTGTTTGCCACAAAACTCGGCTCACCGTCTAGTTTTGGCAATCAAACTCGTATAGTTGGGAAGCTCATACTCAAACTTGTATCGTTAGTATCTATTATCTTCATCGGTGATGTTATAGACTATTAACCAAATTAATTTTAGTTTCGTTAAGAGCTTCATTACTGTACTCGGTTTATATAAAAAATACATTGAACCAGAATTTATTGTATGTATGTATGTATAATCTGTAACCTCATTTACCTTGCCGTGTAGAGGCTGGTGCTTAATTGATGAAGTTAAAATATTGAACAATGCACGTTTGCTTATGGCACTTAACGAGACTCGTTTGATTGCCGCAAAATTTGGCTCACCGCCTCATTTTGTCAATCAAACTCGTATCGTTAAGAAGCTCATACTCAAACGTGTATCGTTATTATCTATTATCTTCATCGGTGATGTTATAGACTATTTACCAAATTAATTTTAGTATCGTTACGAGCTTCATTACTGCACTCGGTGTATATACAAAATACATTGAACCAGAATTTATTGATGAAGTTAAAATATTGACCTATCCGGATTTGCTTATGGCACTTAACGACACTCGTTTGATTGCCACAAAACTCGGCTCGTATCTTTAAGAAGCGCATACTGATACTTGTATCGCTAGTATCTATTATCTTCATCGGTGATGTTATAGACTATTAACCAAATTAATTTTAGTATCGTTAAGAGCTTCATTACCGCACTTGGTCTATATAAAAATACATTGAACCAGAATTTATTGACGAAGTTAAAATATTGAACAATGCACGTTTGCTTATGGCACGTAACGAGACTCGTTTGATTCCCGCAAAATTCGGCTCACCGCCACATTTTGGCAATCAAACACGTATCGTTAGGAAGCTCATACTCAAACTTGTATCGTTAGTATCTATTATCTTCATCGGTGATGTTATAGATAGACTATTAATCAAATAAATTTTAGTATCGTTAAGAGCTTTGTTACTGCACTCGGTTTATATTAATAAATACATTGAACCAGAATTTATTGTATGTATGTATAATCTGTAACTTCATTTACCTTGCGGTGTAGAGGCTGGTGCTTAATTAATGAAGTTAAAATATTGAACAATGCACGTTTGCTAATGGCACTTAACGAGACTCGTTTGATTGCCACAAAACTCGGCTCACCTTCTCGTTTTGGCAAAACTCGTATCGTTAAGAAGTTCATACGCAAACTTGTATCGTTAGTGTCTATTAGCTTCAACGGTGATGTTATAGACTATTAACCAAATTAATTTTAGTATCGTTACGAGCTTCATTACTGCACTCGGTGTATATAAAAAATACATTGAACCAGAATTTATTGATAAAGTTAAAATATTTAACAATGCAGGTTTGCTTATGGCACTTAACTAGACTCGTTTGATTGCCACAAAACTCGGCTCGTATCGTTAAGAAGCTCATACTCAAACTTGTATCGTTAGTATCTATTATCTTCATCGGTGATGTTATAGACTATTAACCAAATTAATTTTAGTATCGTTAAGAGCTTCATTACTGCACTCGGTTTATATAAAAATACATTGAACCAGAATTTATCGATGAAGTTAAAATATTGAACAATGCACGTTTGCTGATTGCACTTAACGAGACTCGTTTGTTTGCCACAAAACTTGGCTCACCGTCTCATTTTGGCAATCAAACTCGTATAGTTGGGAAGCTCATACGCAAACTTGTATCGTTAGTGTCTATTAGCTTCAACAGTGATGTTATAGACTATTAACCCAATTAATTTTAGTATCGTTACGAGCTTCATTACTGCACTCGGTGTATATAAAAAATACATTGAACCAGAATTTATTGATAAAGTTAAAATATTTAACAATGCAGGTTTGCTTATGGCACTTAACGAGACTCGTTTGATTGCCACAAAACTCGGTTCGTATCGTTAAGAAGCTCATACTCAAACTTGTATCGTTAGTGTCTATTAGCTTCAACAGTGATGTTGTAGACTATTAACCAAATTAATTTTAGTATCGTTACGAGCTTCATTACTGCACTCGGTGTATATAAAAAATACATTGAACCAGAATTTATTGATAAAGTTAAAATATTGAACAATGCACGTTTGCTTATTGCACTTAACGAAACTCGTTTGTTTGCCACAAAACTCGGCTCACCGTCTCGTTTTGGCAATCAAACTCGTATAGTTGGGAAGCTCATACTCAAACTTGTATCGTTAGTATCTATTATCTTCATCGGTGATGTTATAGACTATTAACCAAATTAATTTTAGTATCGTTAAGAGCTTCATTATTGTACTCGGTTTATATAAAAAATACATTGAACCAGAATTTATTGTATGTATGTATAATCTGTAATCTCATTTACCTTGCGGTGTAGAGGCTGGTGCTTAATTGATGAAGTTAAAATATTGAACAATGCACGTTTGCTTATGGCACTAAACGAGACCCGTTTGATTGCCACAAAGGTCGGCTCACGGCTCGTTTTGGAAATCAAACTCGTATCGTTAAGAAGCTCATACTCAAACTTGTATCGTTAGCATCTATTATCTTCATCTGCGATATTATAGACTATTAACCAAATTAATTCTAGTATCGTTAAGAGCTTCATTACTGCACTTGGTTTATATAAAAAATACATTGAACCAGAATTTATTGATGAAGTTAAAATATTGAACAATGCATGTTTGCTTATGGCACTTAACGAGACTCGTTTGATTGCCTCGTTTTGGCAATCAAACTCGGTTTTCTCTTCGGTTTAATTATTATCCACGGGGCATGTAGATCAAATAAGTGTCGAAAACAATTATTTAGAATGCCTAATTTAGTGTCAACGTCCTTCACATAGTAGAGTTGATGCAACGGTAATATTTGCATATCCACATGAAAATTATCAAAATGAAAACACTTAAAAATTGGAAAAGTTCCTAATGTAGGATAAACTAACTTTAATTTCTTTTTCTTCCTCTTACATTACGCCAGTGACCTGTTTAGTTCCACAAAGTTATGTTTCTATGAACCCTATTTAATCGCAGGTCAGGTAGGTGGCTAGCTTTGCTGTCGAAATTAAGGAAGAGTTTCTTTGTTAGATTTTAACTACTGTTAGCGTTATAACCGAGTTTTAAAACGTAATTGATATTCTACAAAAACAATACTTTATGAGCAAATAATCCATATTCACACGTCTCAGATTGAATAATGCAGCCACTATTGGATGTAATTATGAGATCTATTACTGTACTGTTGTTTTTAGATATTCCAGTGGAGTCTTTAACAATTTGGTCATAATTAGTTAATCTAACATGCAGTTGAAGTACCGCGTGCTTGTACTAGAAACATTTAACATATCTATATTACACTCATTCAGACAGAAAGTTTTAGTTGTAACCTGAGAGCACAAAGAAACGGACTCCTCGAGTCCATCTACAAACACTTTGTAATTACTGTAATTAGTCAGCGGTGGCTTGTAGACTACTTCGAAGATATACGTGCCTTTATTAAGCTTTACTCCCAGCCCCAGCTGGTCTGTATTGCCATTAGTTTGAATAATTTTAGTGAAAATGTGATTTTTAACGTAAATAGCAAGTCCACACCCACGACCAATACGATCTATGCAAAATACTTTATAGTTTTATTTGACAATGTAGTATATGGCTTCAGCCATGTATTAGATATGTCATAACTTTCTTCTTCATTAATTTCGGTAATTTTAGGTAAAAGTGATCCAATGTTAATGTACATAACACTTCAGCAGCTGCCTATCAGTTTGCTAGCCATCACAATAAGTAAATATTGTTTACAAATAAATGAAACTAAACTTTCAATAAACCACAATAAAAAACACTGACATTACAATGCAAATACTTCAATAACTTCAATATGCTATCTGGCATTAAATGCTGCATAAACCAGTTATCGTAAGGTTATCGTTTATCACCCCTGTTCTATAACCTATTTTATTAATACATAAAATGAATAAATGTAGTAATTTTCCGAATTCCTAAGTTCGTTTTAATTAAACAAATTTCATCACCTGTTCATATTTTGATTCTTGAGTATTTTTCTATAGCGGTTTTAGTACATTAGTCCAACGCTTTGTGAGATCTTCTCTAATAATGACGGAAGAGATTTTTAGTCTTCTGTTATTAGTGTAAATAATTTGTTTGACATCACGGCGCACAGTGGGAGGAATTAAGTTTCTAAGTTGGCAAAAATCAGAAAAATGCTGAAGATGCATTCTTACTAAAACCTATTTATATGTGTTTTGCATGACCTGCTGACAAATATTATCAACTTGGCTGACCGATTAGCATTTGTTTAAAGTGCTAGGCTACTGTCAAAGTGAGAGCACTTATTTTTGTTTAGAATTGCGTGCTGCGTTTTTAACATTTTAAATTAAATAGTAGTTACACTATTAAACACGTTTCTGTGAAAATGAATGTAGCTACAGAAGGTACGTAATATCTATCCTCAATTCTTTCGTTTCAAAGCCATAAACCCTTCATTTTAAATATAATAGGTTATTTCAAAAATTGGTGAAATTTATTAGAGTGGCAAAAGTTATTAGAGAATATTAGATCTTTATCGTGTTTTTTGTATTGTACTTTGGTATGTTCTTTACAATATGGCGTATACTTTATCTGCAAAAACTTGCAAAAACTGCAGATGTGAATTTTTATTTTTCAGGTCATGATACTGTGAAAATAAAAAATTACGAGTTATTTGAGGCATTGAGAAATCGGTATAAATCTTTACAACCAAATATAGATGAGTCACGCCGTTTCGTACTCAATTATATTTTCCTAGCAGTTGGGGTAGAATCAGACATTGAAGAAAATGACTTTAAAATTTCCTTAGACAATAAAATTAATGGATTCTGCAGTACTTTAAATACAAAATGGGGTTTGGCTCATCGTAGTATATCATTTTTTCGTTCTAAAAATAACAATTGGCTAGATTTAGAATTTAATCAACCAAAGCATAATGTGAAAACCAGTAATAATGAACCACAGATCACAACTGAGACCCAACCATCAACAAGCAAAGATCGAGGTCGACTAAGAAAATCGTTTATTGAGTCAAGTGATCGAACAAAACGTCGCAAAACACAACAATTAACTCAAAGTATTTCACCTGAAGAGCTAATACAATCTACAAAGAGTACCCTTTTTGCAAAAGGAAAGCATGCTGCTGTTGATTTAATTACACAAGTGATTGAATCATCTCCATCTCGTCCCATAAAAATAAGGAAAGCCTATACCGATTCACAAACTAGAACAGGTATTATTCCTTATACAGAGGATGAAGGTCTGGCGTACCTAATGGATGCTCGAATGACAAACAACGTGGTGCTAATATATATCCTTCTTATGTACGTATTCAGCAGGCCAAACAACGATGTTATCCAGGAAGGAAGAAAGTGACTGAAATCAGTGCAGCTATTCCTTTACAAGATTTATTAGACCATACTACAAAGAGGCTGTTTCAAATTATACATGTTCCTAGAAGCAAAGATGATACTAAAACTTCGACTAAAATAGAACTTATTGGTAAATGGGGCTGTGACGGCAGTTCGGAGCATAGCGAATATCAACAGGCATTTACTAAAAATGCTGAAATAGCTGATTGTGACAAGAGAGAAACTAACGAAGAAGAAATAATTACAGATGAAAGTATATTTAAGTTTTCGTTAGTTCCTTTAAGACTTAAAAAAATCAATACACATAATAACGAAGAAGTAATATTTTCGAGCAACCCAAAGCCTTCCTCTACAAGTTACTGCAGACCTATTAAATTTAAATATCAACAGGAAACGATCGAAAACACATTAAAAGAGGTAGAGGAGTTAGAAAAAGAAATTTCGAATTTAAAACCATTTAAAATAACCATCAACACTCAAACTTTCCTTGTTGAGTATTCTCTGCTAATGACAATGGTAGACGGTAAAGTGGTGAACACTTTAACAAAAATATCTAGTCAGGTATGCTCTATATGTAAGTGTAATCCTACAAATATTAATAATATTAATAACATGGATCGCTTTGTAATTAATGAAGCAAGTTTAAAATATGGTTTATCAGTACTTCATGCCTGGATTAAGTCTCTCGAATGTAGTTTACATATTTCGTACCGATTAACAGCAGGTCAAACAACAAAGAGACTAAGCCTTGAACAGACATCTGAAATTGCAGCACGAAAAAAGAAAATTCAGACTCGTTTTTGGAGAGAAATGGGTTTAAAAATTGATAAAGTAGTCCAAGGAAGACGCACCTCCAATACAGGCAATGTTGCCAGAAGATTCTTCAGAAACCCTGAAAAATCAGCTGAAATTACCGGAATAGACGTTACTTTAATTAAAAGATTTGGTACGATTTTAACTGCAATTTCTTGTGGGCATACAATAAATTATGATATGTTTGACAAATATGCCCGGGAAACAGCTGAAATTTATGTTGAATTATACAATTGGTACAGAATGCCTCCTAGTATCCATAAACTTTTGATACATGATGCACTGGTAACAAAATTTGCTCTTCTTCCCATGGGACAATTGAGCGAAAAGGCACAAGAAGCGATTAATAAAGACCACAAGAGATTACGTCAGCATCACACACGGAAATCATCTAGATTAAATACAATCAGTGATCTGCTGAACATGCTATTAGTTCAATCGGATCCAATAATATCGTCCTTAAGAAGTACACAAAAAACATCTAAAACACAACTACATCTTGAAGTATTACATTTATTAAATATTGATACAAAAATGAACGATAGTGACAACGAATCGTCTTGTGCGGAAGATGAATCAAATTTCGATGATAGCAGTGATTCCTAAATTCACCATAAGTTTACGTTTGCCCTATTTTTTGTTTGTTGATTATTTGATGTTTTTAAATGTGTACCTAGTTTTGAGTTTCTACTACAATCTTCATATCATAATAAAAAATATAGAATGTTTTGTCATTTTTATTTTAAATCTGTGAAATTTTAGAGCAAAATAGATCTCAAAATCGAGTTCTGTAAACTAAAAACTACAAATATCAAAGTTTGCTGATTTTTGGCCAGTTAGAATTATATTTCCTCCCACTGTGCGGCGTACTAAGTTTAGAATGACTGACCGATGCGAATCTTCTTTTCCTGCAAACTGATAAAAGACGTTGATGTCTTTTTTGGCGAGATGGACATTTAACTTCTACTCAAACAGGCTGCATACGACATCGTTAAATGTTCTCGTTGGGTATTTCGGGTACAGCAAATATTCTTAAACTGTTCACCCCGGTATAATGTTCATGGGAATCCATTTTATCATCCATACTAGCTTTAGGTTTTGTAGCTGAGACACTAGTGAACCTATTTCGGTTTTCAGTAGTATTAATTATTGTAGTTTGTTTTTCTACTAGAGAATAGTAATCTAGCAGCTTTTCAGAACTTCTTGAGAGATCACTTCGATGTCAGCAGTTTAATGGTACGGTATAAATATTAATATGAAAATTACGACACTTATTAGATTTTCGGCACCGACCAAACACCTTTACTGGGCTCGGAGTCTCATCAACAATATCTTCCTAAAAAATCCTAACGAGATTAAAACTATTCAATAGGAAGATCATGAATGTTTAATTCTTGTCGAAAAGATTTTTATTGCTTAGCAATGAAATGAGAACAAATTGACGAAAAGACACGAGTGCGTAGTGCGAGGGTTCTTTTCCTAACAATTTGGTCGAGAATTTATTGTCTTCTAGCAATCAATGCGAACACAAAAATTAAAAACCTTGCGACGAAAGTTTTGCACGAACAAATTCTACAAATTAAACGAGTAAATAATAGAGAAAGGTCAAATTATACTTCAAATTTTATATTTCTCAAAATGACAATGACATAGCGGCAAGAAAAGCAAAAATCAGAACAGACATTAAATTAAGATTTGGTGTACTCAAATGTCTGATTCTAAATCCTAGATTCACCGTTAAATATACAGAATAATATACAATAAGATAAAAGATTTTGTAAATACTTTTGCAAAAAATTTTGCTTTACGAGATATAGCCTGTTTAAAAAATGTACGTTTATTTAGATTTACCAAAGCTATGAAATTTTCCCCTCTTTTTTAAATATCAACTCTTTTATGTTTTTCTACAATACGTCTCACCCTTCTTTCTATATTTCGGCCTGAATTCCGTTTTCCCTTCCGCTTTTATTGTTCTTTAGACTTTTAATTATGCGTGTTAATTTTCGCATTGTTGGCTCTTTTTCCGTTTCATCTACTGTCTCGGTCATATTTTCTGCTCTATTGCCGTGGTTATTCTTATCATTCAGTAATTTCTCAAAATTTTCTCTAAATCTCTTGAGTTTGCTTTCTTTTTCGCCCAATAAATTTCCTTTTTTTTTCTCTGCAAACATTAATGATCTTGTGGTTGATTTTGATGATTTCTTAATTGCTGTAATTTTCTTCTAGTATTCGAATTCTCTTCTGCATTCTGTCTTTTACTTTTTCTGGATACTTTTTTACTCGCTTTCTTTTTTCTTAAAATTATTTCTTATTCTCTTCTGTTTTGAACATAATTATTCTCAGTCTGCACCGATTTCTGTTTTCCCATTGTGCCTTCCCTTTTCTCAACCATCGCTGTGCTTCTTTACAGTAATTATTTGCAATTTAGTGTGTATATTTTAGATATTTCAGAGAATTTGCACATATACAATATAATAATAATAATAAGTTTCTTTACATGTTTGTTTTTCGATTTACAAAACAAAAGGTTGTACATTGTAAATAAATAAGTACTCCCACTTAAGTTACCTAGGCAACTTGTGTGTGGGTAAAATAATATTTTCTTATAATTATTACATTACAGCGAGTAATTGCTTTTTAACTATAACTATAGGTATAGTACATATAAACATAATAAACATATAAACATAATTTGATGTAGTTATTAAGTCAGGAGAATACTCAGGAACGTGGAAGTTGTACCTCAATGAATTTCTCGATTTAAAAGAGTCCATGCAATTGTGATCTGGGATATGACAACAGCCAATCAGTGACACTTTTTTTATAAGGTCTATATATATTTATGTTTTTGATATTATGCGGTAAAATATTATATAACTTAATAGCCAAAAATTCATAACTTCTTTGCCCAATATTCTTTTTTAATAAGGGAATGTTAATTATTGTCTGTTGTTTATTACGAGTTGTGTAAGTATGCTTTATAACATTGTCTTCAATGACTTTCTTATCTTTAAATATTGTTTGTAATGTAATCTTAGAAAATAGTTGTCTAATGTCCATGATCTTAGACTCATTATATAAATTATCACTGTGAAAACGTATAGTTTTCCTATAAATAACTTTTATAATAATTATAAAGAATTATTCTTTTCTGTATTATTTCCAGAGGTTTAACTACGGTTTTTTGTACACCTCCCCACCCTATTAAACCGTATGTTAAATGCGATTCTACTAATGCTCTATAAACCTGCTTAAGAATAGTTAACGGTAAAAATTCACGTAATTGTTTAAATATGTAGATAAAACTTCTAATTTTTTTAACTACAATCTGTATATGCTTATTGTGACCATTCTTCATCTATATCGACAACTTCTTTAGCTTGTTCCAGTTGCATGCTTATTTCCTTGATTATATTATCTTTGGTTTATTCTTCTTTAAATTGTAATACATGATATCTACTTATACACGCTCTTCTAGTTTTTCTCTTCTTTGGTAGTGCTTGATTTATTTTTACTGTAACCAAAAGGTGCTCAGAGGCCGCATATGTCCGACTGTAGCTTCTAATTGTTTTAATTGCATTTACATGCTTTCTTTCTATGTTTAAAGAAATTTAAAGAAGAAAGTGAAAGCCAACCTTTCAGGTTGCCTGCATGACCAGGCGGCAACCTTCTTTGAGGAGGGCATAGAAAAACTCGTGCCATGGTATGATAAGTGCCCTAATTGAAATGGCGATTATGTAGAAATGTAGCTAAGAGTTGTGCTTACATTTTCTATACAATAAATGTTTCATACTGATTTTTGTTTTTAATTCCTAATGAATCGTTGTTGACAAAATGAACATCTTAGTTAATAATATGAAAGTCACACTAGAAGCTTTAAATTCAACTAAGACAGAAGATAATATTCAAAGTCACTACAGCACATGTATATACCTAGGCAGATTGAAAAAATAATTGATTTTTAAATAAGCAAAAAATGTGAGCCGCTTTCAGTTATATTATAAGCTAAAAATAGAATATTTTAAAATTATACTGACAGATTTAAAAAAAATAAATATAGCCAGATCAGCGTATACTGACAGATTAAAATTTCTATTTTGCAGTGTATAGAATAGTGGAATTACTGAGTAATGTAAATTATTTATTTGGTAATGAAAAGTACATTGCTTTTGTAAAATTTCTTTAGATGTACCTATAAACCGAGCCTGCTCTGATTCAAACCATATATTAAATGTTAAGATTTTTGTAATTGGTTGTCAGTAACTTCCAAATTATACATTTGAGATACCTGAGTTCTAATTTTCTTAATTTACAATCTAGCCATTCAATGCTAAATTAAATCGCAAGCATTTATATTTCTGCTGATAGCCAACCTGCGTTTCAACTTTATGTAACTACCCCGCAGCTTTTATTCGAGCGAACATAAACGCTAAAATAAACGAAGAATTGAACCTTGGCCCACAGTGGAATGGTCTTATAAAAAACCCTTGAAATACGAGATTCATGATAGTCAGTAATTACAATTTCATATTTTATTAACAAATTCACATTTTTAATTGGTTCAGTGTCTATAGAATAACATACTACAGTCATGAAGTTAGTAAACAATTACGACAGATTTAGTAATGGGTCTATAACACTTAACAACAAAACACGCACTACTGCATCTATGTTGTCAGTAAGGGTGTTAACTCGACAAGTACCTAATTAAAGGCACAATTTTAAGCAAGCTGCATGGCTACTATGGCTTACTTATTTTTATGCAAGATTATAACATAGTATTTTTCTACGACCACTACTAAAAGTAGGCCTTTTAGAACTAGCTTGTTTCACTAAAAATTACGTTTTATAAATCAGCTAGTTAAAAGTGAAATCAGCTGTTTACTTTTAGCACATGTGCTAAAAGTAAACAGCTGGTGTTGAATTTAGAATTTTAAACTGGAAGTGAGGTTATAAAGTTATTCTAGTTACTTCTTTCGTTAGAGGTGAAGCGTTTTTAATAATTAAAGCATTATGTAATGAATAAAGTAAAACGTGTACTATTATAATTATCTTTGATGACTAACTTTGACGGCTACTGGCTGCAGAAACAGTCATCTGCGCCGTCAAGGCCATGTATTTTTAGTGTGGCATAAATTATAACTGTCATAAATGCAAACCTTTGTTAAATCGACATTTATGGATTAATAACAGAAAATTTAAGGCTGCAGAAAAAATATTGTGTGCAAACGTGTTGCTCAAATAGCTATTATTTAGTAGAAATTCAGTAACCGCTATTATACTGTCAGTCACTTTCTAGCAGTTGTACTGCTTCAGTTAGCACGCTCTTAGTTTTTTAGCTTCTTTATAGTAATATAGGATGGTTTGCAAACAACTTACGGAATTCATAATATCCCGGAAATGTCGACATCCGGGACCATTCAGTCTTGCAAAACAGCTGAAGAATGTCGACTTCCGTGACTGTTCATTGTCGGGGAAATCCGGGAAACCATGTAAGTTAAAGCTTATCAAATTTCGATGGAACATACAATTCGCAGCACTGCATAAAAAAGTTTGCGACCTTTGATTCTCTCTCAAATTATCGGCAGTCGCGTTATCGATACTGTGGATGTTTCACCAGTTTGTACTTGTATACCTATTAAATTAACTTTGCTAATTTACTTCGTATTTTATTTAATTAAGAGTAAGTGAAGTAACATGGAGATAATAGGATTTCATACCAAAAGTAATATTTATAAAACATCTTCGTTATTTACCACCCTTAACAGTTTCCTTTCACGGTGTTTCCTGGAGTCTCTGCATACTCTGTGATTGGATTCTTAAACTTCTTCTCTTAGCCGTCCCATATGAAAAAGATAATATTTAATTACATCTGCGCTATTCTAGAGCACTAAAAACTAGTACAAAATATATGCATAAAACCATATACAAATATATCCGAAAAGAACATAACAGACAAGAGAAATCGATAATACATCTGTTGCACTGTGCTGTATTTAATTTCGATTTGAAGATTACTTGTACATATCGTTTTCTGCCAATAAACAAGTGACTACATTAGTAGTTTTTGTAATTGCTTCTATATTTTATCAATAATAATTTTTTTAGATGTTTAATGTTTTTCTTCAACCTTGATCTATCCATTTTTGGATATAGGTCTCTTCCAACTTCTTGCACTTGTCTATTCTACGCTACTTGAAACCATTTTCTTCCTACCGTGTGTATGATGTTGTCAATCCTTTGCGGTTTTCCAGCGCTTTACTTCGATAATCTTGGTCTTCATGAAATGAGTTTTGTGTCGCAGCGGTTTGGATCTTGACGAGCTACATGTTCAACTAATTTGAATTAAAAACTCCCGCCTAGCAACAGCTATCTCGATTTTGTTTTAGGTGTGACGTAAACGCCGCTAGCTACTCTTTTGCCCTACTTCCTGTGATACTGTGCAAATCCTGGCAAAACCGCATTTGGTACTGACGCCACGCAATTTACTTGAACTGGGACAAATGTGGAGACTCATACACACGATGACTCTATTCCGCAAGGTGTATTCTTGACGTCCACTAACTTTTCGAACTCCAATTACTCAAAAACATGCCAAATCCTACCTTATAATTTTGGCCGATCTTCGCCTCGGAGCTGGTTGCAGATGACGCCGATGGCTTTATCCGCTTGTAGTCGCTTCCCTGGCAGCAAATGTTCTGGGATGCTCGTACACACCTCTCTGGCCTGTTGGACTGGAGACCCCTGGTTTCTGCAGCTCGAATGGTCCGGTGTCGAAGTTCAGAAATTCCAGGTGCTCGGTGCTGTTTCCCAGCCGAAGTTGGTTTGCACAGTTTATAATTTTTATACTGGGGATATCTTCATAAACACTCCCATAGATGCCTGGTAACTCGTTGAACAGATTGATATACTTTTTATAGTTGGCAAAATACTTTTATTAAATAAAAACAGTAAGAATTCAGGAGCACAATTTGCCCAACTTGCCAATTACAGGAATTAATTTCTTATTGTTAACGAAACAGCATCGCGTTGCTTAGTTTAGTTAAAATTACACAAAAAAGAATAAAATTTAATAACATGTGTGTTGCTTAAATCTAAAAATTGTCTTTATTTTTATACATAAAAATTTTTTTTTACAATCACTGTTCTGCTATACACTTAGTTTTAAAATGCACTGGCACTTGAGTTAATTTTTAAACACGTCACAGATTTTTCTTCCTTTTAGTTGCTCTCGTTCTGTATTGCTCTTTGCAATTTTTATCTTATCTTACTTTGATTTTCATCTATTTTTTAGCTTGCTTGCTTTTCACTAGCCAGTACATTTATTAATAACTCTACGCTCATATTCACTATGCGCATAACCAACCTTTTATATTATTTACTTTAATTTGGTCCGGCTTCAAATATGCTCAAATCTATCATATTACTTATATTATATTAGCCATCTTAAATCTTTCTTTTACTCAAACTTCAAATTCAATCCTTTTGAAATCTGCTTTGCTTATGCTTGCCTTTATCCCTCTAATTATGCTTCTGGCATCTCATTACCAATGCATTCAATAACTTTAACTACTGTTTAAATTGCAATTAAATAAAATATTTCAACTCTGTGCTTTAATTGACTTTGTTCAATATGTCTCTCTGCATACAGAGCTAAATTGTGAGCTTCAAACCATCTCAATATATATCTGCCACTTTTGTTTTGCGTCTAATTTCCTTGTGTTCTATTTTGCCCCGAAGGCTCACTCAATGCATCTACTAAATAACATCTGAATAACAGAAATCGTAATCGAATTTTACATCTATAAGTTACATGTTATACTCATAATACGATAATAATAGTAATAAGATGAGACGGCGCAAGCCCCTTACTGATACGTCTGTACAGTTTTGGGATATAGTAATATTTGACATCCGCACCTTCAGACACATTCAGTCTTTGTAATACGTAGAAACGGTGGAGTCAATGTGGGATGGCTGCTGTCATATCATGTTAAAAACATGATTGCGCCATATGTGCAATGGCTAAAGAGAATTCTTAAAGGAAACGGCTTTTCAGTTCTTTGCATTAATATTTAGCTTTCTCCTCGCATGCAATATACCGTTATCGTATTATAATGCGTTGTCGACGCCGGACAGGCGATTGCTTCGCTTACAGGTGGTTCCCCTTTGTAAGCGAAAATATGTTGGACAACTCGACGTCATTCGTATGCTTCCATAAGTTGAACACAGTACGAAATTAAGTAACGCCTGCTCGGAGTCATTTGGCTTTAGGATTTCAGCCTGAATTTTTCAATTAGCGTCCGGTACCAAGACCGTCCACAAGTGTTGGTTGATGATTCCCGGCGACGCCGACGGCCCCGTTGGCCTTCGCCGCGTAAGTCGAAATTAAAGTAGTAAAACTATATGGTTGCTATCATCAAGCCTTGTGTTAAGTGACGTGTTGGTAAATGTTTAGCCGAGGGACTCTTGTATCGTGGAGTAGACATCTCCAATAACGCTCGAAGCGGATTTTAAATGAAACCTCTTTTATGTGCTAAACTGTCGTTATAATGGAGTCACGAGTATAGTACCGTAATCCTGCGTTTCGTACGTGCTTCCCTTCGTGGAGATATAATGCCTTTCAGACCAGCTTGCCTATAGTTTACAGTAGTTTTTCCTGTATTTTGGAAGCAGTAGCTTGGACGCAATCCGCAATTTGCAGTGCAGCTGAATCCCTTCTCAACAGGTATTGTGTTAGTTTATAGTAATTGTAATGCGTATAAGTATACAGTGAAGTGATTTCAAAGTGTCGCCATGGCACACGGTGCCGTCGTTCATTTAAATGTTAAGATGTTGAACAGAAATCACAGCCTTGAAGTTAATTTTGAGTATTTCTCGTCAAGATTTATTGTCGTAAAGCAGTTTATTTGTACAAATTTAAAGTTGTCAACGTTTTTGAAGTAGTTACATCGTTTGTGGTCAAAATTACTGTCTGTGTTTAGTGTAAACTTAGCGGCATTGACCTCACTAACCTTTTTCGAGTATTTTTAACTGTAACGAGTAAATATTTTAATGTTCATTACATTAATATAGTTCATTTTTATGTAGTGGCGTGTTTTATTAACAGATTTATGACGTTTGCATGTGAATTTGAGTATTTTCCGATGTACAGGGATTCAGACAGCTGTAAGAAAATGTAAGTCAAGGTAAGTTCGACCCTGCTGTTTGTGTTCGCCGCTCAAGTATTGTAGAATCAGAGAGATTGGGTTCATTGGTTTCACTTTCAGAATGAGCCTAGCTGTATCGTTTTTCGCGATTTAGACAGAAAAGTGGTGGCGCTTAGCAATTGACATCTGTATTTCGTTTACTGGATCGTAGCCCTAATTTCAGGTTATAAAAAATCGCCCTTCGCCTTCTGAGTGAACCGGCAACCTTTGTTGCAGTCCATCGCAACGGGAGTGGGGCAATCGATCCGAGAGTTTCTGTAATGTAATAAACTGACGTAAAAATCATTTTGTGCTGTAACATAGCCTCACTACGGTTTTGAGTAGAATTATTGAAAATTTTTTTTTGCCTTTTCCGTTTCAGATTGTTAAACGTTGATAGATATTTTCAATTGTAGACTGATAAGGTTGCGCAGCTCGCTGATTACTCAGAGGGAGTTACAACTTATTTGTGACAAATGTACAAAGCCTCAGTTCTATTTCTATTACTGTATGTACAATAGTGCATGTCAAAGATACATTGCAATATAATTGAACTATTGTTTAGGCAACTATATTTATAACATAAGCCACCCTTATCCACAGCAAGTAAATGTTTCTTATAATTCCCGGATTCCCATTCATTTTATTTTACTTAGATGTGATTGTTAGACATTTTGTTTTGGTCTTATAGTCCCAAGTTGTAACTCTGCTGAATGCTCTGTTTTTACAGTTTTTACGTATAGGCAATTCATCTCTGTTGTTATCGGATACAATTTGCATATTGTTTTTGTCATAATAAATTGTTGGAATGACAAACTCATTTAATTATAGCACCATAACTAAAAGTGGCGTATCAAATGTCAATACTTACTATTAGCATCTGATATCTGAAAAACTAGCAAAGGTTAACAAATTATTATCAGCTGCTGCTGTTAATATATCTTTCACAGCACGAGCTATTTTCAGATCAAAAATAATATAAGTTATTACTACACAGCCATTAGAAACGCTGTAATATTTTTATAAACTGTTTGGAAAGATATGAATACGATTCGAACTATAAAACTTTAAGATATTAAGTTTTATGCTGAAATACTATTTTTGTAGCAAAAACATAGAGACTTTGCGAGGGAATCAGAATTTTTTCAGTAAGCTCTTGCAATATTCTCACTTATTACCACTTCAAAGGAAAAACCTTATGAAATGAAGTGTTTTTACATTCTGTGCAAATGGTTTTTCAAGCAAAGTGAAGGAAAACTAAGTGCATGACTCGAAAAGCACTCTAAAGGGTAGTATTTATGCTAGAGTATACTCTAGTTACACATAGCTTTTGTTGGGGAGGTGCAGCTCACTTCCGATAGTTTTTCTTCTTTAAGAAGCGGGTTACATTTTACATACATTAAATATATTTATTGTACTTAATATGTACTGTTTTCTAAGATTGTCGCCGACCATCGGTTTTATACATGTATACAATTTATTTTAAGTAGTATATGTTTTCTTAGACGTGGGGTTATCAAGATAAATGCATATCATTATTATGTTTAGGGCGGGTTTAAACAAAGCTATTTCATTAGATCAAAGTGGTTTTTTATAATTGCGTATCTTAGTAAAAAAAAATGTATGGTAAGGTAGTCGTGTGTGGAGTATCTAGAATCATTGTTATTGTGAAAGAACTTACTACCTGTTTTGAAAATTGCCAAGCTAGTACGCAAGCTACTAGTATGGGTTTGTGTAAGAGAATCGATTATCCTATTTTAAAAAATACCATGAGCTTCAACATTTTAGCAGCGTAATGTAATTAGAAACGATTTGTAAAGTAGAAACATTGGAATAAAAACAAAAACTTGCATTTAAACAGGCTGTTACGCTCGTTTCACACAATGATGTTGCGGGCAGCACGACAAATACACAAACCACCATACATAAAAACTTCGTTTACAAAAGCTAAAGAATTGCAGTAACACACGTTTGAATTCGCTCTCTCTGCTACATACATTTACCGTTGTCCATTACTCTGTTGAAGCATATGTTTTACAGTTAAAGTTTTGATTTGCTAATGACCTTGTTTCTTGTATTTTGTTTTAAAGTTTTACATTCCATTATCCCCGTTGTTATTCCTCCTGTTCTGCACTTTTATCCTAATAATCGTTTTGGGTTTTTTAATTAGTTTCTTTGTTTCGATTTTAGTTCTTACATATATTTATCGCTTTTATTATTTACTACTTTGCTCTACCAATCTCATTTATTGTTTTCCCAATACTTCACTTGCAGCTAGTGTATTGCTTTTTTATTTTGTTGTATTTATTTTACGTATATTGTATGTATTTGTGTTACTTTATTAGCTAATATTTATTTATACAGGGTGTCTCGCAACTCCCACTAAAGCTTCAGATAGCCTTTTTCTATCATGAAAGATGAACACAAAACTGCAAAAAATTGTCCTGTGCAGCTTAGTTTTCTTGTACGTATGGTTAATGTTGTTACCTTCAACAGCAAATTATAAGCAACTATAAAGAAAACTTAAATAAAACTCATATTTTATCAATTGGAAGTATATTTAAAGTAAAAATTAATGACTAATTTGTTTTAACTATTCGTATTTCCTTTTTGAAATGGTGTTAAAAGATAAGAAATTTTGCTAAAATTACACATGATAGCAATGCATATTTATGGTGACTTGATATGCACATAACATAAAAATGGGAACAAACATTCAAAATCCTTAATATCAAATTTTGACTATCAGATGTGAGATCAGATTGATTCCAGACTGTAATTTCACTTACGTTTCATTTGCTTCAACCGTAATTTGTGTTTGTACCATGGAGCACGCGGTATATGAATATGTAGACATGATATGGGTTTCAGGAAACTGTCAAGGAAATTTTAATGAAGCTGTAAGGGTGTTCGTTCCCAACAGAATGCATCGCTTTCATACTGCGATAAGGGATCGAACAGATCGAAGACTAAGAGAAACTGGAACCATTATTCCAGCTTTTGATATGGACGGAGGTCGATCAAAAATAACAGATCCCCACTTATAGGAAAACGTTTTACAAATAGTAAATAGTTAAAAGATGATGGACTTTATCCTTATCACAAGAGTTTAGAATTTATTGCAGACAGACCATCCATATTGATTTACCTGATGCGTGTGGTTGGTAGAACCCCATAGAAAATAGTTATTTTCATGACAAGCGTCGAAAGTAGCAAATATCGTGCGAGTGTTGATTAGACAAACGAGGGCGTAGCGAAGCGAAGCCCGAGTGGATCTAAAACGCGAGCACAGATATTTGCACTTTCGGGCGAGTTATGAACACTATTTTTTAGACGACCACTCAAAGTAAATCCTATTTTTTAAGAATTGTTTTTATTTCGTTTGCAAAATTGATCGTTATATTATTATTGGTGTAATTATAAAAGATTAGAGCTTGTTGGAAGCAGAGCAACGAATAAAGCAAAAGCGTCTGAATTATTTGAATCACGGTCTGCCGAATTGTGTGACAAACGTCAAAGTGACGTTTGTCACACAATTAAGCAGGCCGTGATGTGAATAACTTTGTGCCGTTACGATATGACTAGCACGATATAATATCGTGCTAGTGTATGAAATTGTCAACTTTCTGTAGTAGGCTGCTGTCGCGATAATGTTACTTTCATACGTGGTCGTCTAAAAAATCATTTTTCTACTCCTTTATTAGTAAATTGCTCATTAAGCACTGTTTACTTGATTAGTAAATTCGTTGTTACAAACAGTGTTACGTAATGACTAACACGTAATTTTTTTTATTACGTTACAGTTAGCTTCTGTTGTTTGTACGAAGCGGTGTAGGGATGTGACTGCAGCCGCCTAATTTTTAAGATGGTGTGACAGATAGTTTGACAGTTAATAAAATATTTCTTTTTCGTTTAACGAAATGAGTGTGATCGTAGAAAAAGTATAGTACGCAACTCGAGCTATAGAGCAATTACACGCTCGTGGAATTACACACGCGCCGCTACGCGGCTTGTGCGTAACTTTTCCAACTCGCGTGTAATATGCTTCCTACAGCTCTCGTTGTGTAATATACTATTGTGTATAAGCAATGTGTTATGGACGGACGAAGCTACATTTACAAAAAACGGCATCTTTAGCTGCCACAACGAACACGTTTGTGCCCATACAGTAACCCTCATACAGTTCATGAAAAAACTATCAGGTACATTTTTCAGTAAATGTATGGCCAGGAGTAGTTGGAGACATGCTGGTTAGTGTTTTTATACTTCTGAAAGGCTAAATGCAGAAAATTGTTTAGAATTTTTTAATGATAACCTTTCGGGCCTACTAAAGTCAGCAAATATTAGAACCAATGGTTGATTGTATTTAATTGTCCTTTCGATGAGAGTTTTCAAACATTGCATATCAACATTTACTATTGAATATAATGGTGTAAGTAACGAGAACAATTACGGACAAAATTATGGTAATAAGTAACCATTCCTATAAAGTTACGTAACTGACGCTGAGTAGTTGGCAGTAGAAAGGATCTAATAGCATCTACTTTAGATTCTTGAGGTTTAATGCCGTGCTTGCACACCGTGTACCCCAAGATCTCCAACTTTGGGGCACCAAAAATACAATTATTTATATTTAACAATAAGCCGTAATCTTGTAGTCTGTTGAAGACATGATTTAAATACTGAATGTGTTGTCTGTGATTTTGACTGGAAATTACAATATCGTCTAAATAATAGAAAAGGAAACTCATCCCTAAGAACACTTCGGACATGAGCCTTGAGCAGCTACTTTGGGGGTTTTAAAGACCAAAGTTCATTTTTATGTATTTATAGCTGCCTAGTGGAGTTACGATTGTTGTCTTGTCTGTGTCCTTAGCAGCGATGGAAATTTGGAAATATCCTTTTTTGATATCTAATGGAGCAAATATCGTTGAAGCATAGATTCTTGTATGAATGGTATTGGATATGTGTCTGGTATTGTGACACTGTTTAATGGACGATAGTAGCCACACACGATAACTATCATCACGTTTCCCGACTAAAGGAATGGCAGCAGTCCAAGGACTGGATGGTATGTTTATTATACCAGCATCTACCAACTCTTGCAGATGTTTTTCCAAGAACAATATTTGTTCTGCATTGAGACGCCAACATTTGATAAACTTGGGAGATCCCGTTATAATCATTCTATCAACGACTCTATTTGATTCGAGCATTAATATCAAAATCATTGACGTGAATTGTTGTAATAAGTTTTTATATGATTGATTTTGGAATTTTGTCTGGTCCAAGTGTCAGCGTAGAAGTTAAAGGAATATGATCGTCTATATTATTATGATACATAAAGTGATATGGTGAATCATAACAAAGAAATATTTAAAAGAAATAAAGTTGGTATGTTGATACAATCAAATTTAGAAAAATTTAAAAAATATTTGTTGGCTGATTGGAATTTGGAAATGCAGATTAAATAAATAAAGTAAATTGTAATTTTATCTTGAAAAGTTATAACACTTGAGTATTTCATATTGGTGATTGGACGAAAAAATAATGTTAGTGTGAGACAAATATACTTGCTCTGTAATAATATAATTGTAGTATGTATACTTCAGATTAGGTAATTTAAGAAGTGGGCAGCAATAATCGTAACTAGATAAGAGAAAATTTTGTTTAAACAAGATGATTGAATAACAAATTAAATTATGAACGGATGTATTTTGAAAAATCCAGTAAAAATTAATAAAAACTTTTAAATTTTGACTTTAATATTGGAAATAATTGGCCTTATTCAAATAAGAAGGTATTTAACAAGATTACAATAAGAATATAAGTGATAAGAAAAACTAGAGTTGATGTGAGTAAACAATCAGGGAAGAGATTGTAGTACACAATTTAATTAACTACAAAGAAGAAGGAAACGACAACATTTGGATAGATTTGGATTTATTGAAGCATTGCAAAAGTGTAATTAACAACCATTATTGGAGTTGGGAATTCTACAGAGAACTCGAATTGGTTTGCTGAGGTGTGCTAGCGTGATTTGGTTGCTACAGGAAAGGAGCTGTGGACAAAGGAGGTTAGTTTGGGAATTATCTGCTAGTTGGAGATTACCAGAGGGCTGAGTTCTGCGGCTGCATACTAGAAGTTCAAGGAGTGAGGTTGGATCTGCAGGAGCCAGGAATTTTGACTTTTGGGAGGTTGTTTAGTTGATTGAAGGTGCATTGAGGATGGGCTGACATTGTTCATGGAAGCGAATCATCGGGATCATTGGTGTTTGATGTGAGTAGCCGAAAAAGTGTAAGGAAGTCAGGTTTGTGGTAGCTATATTTAATAAGGAATAAAGAAACAATTAATTGAGCAAAATAACTTAATAACAATACTTACTTTGGCGAAATAGTCGTTGAATTGTAAAAGGGAAAGTATATTTGTCAACATCGATAGCCTTGTGCTGTATACTGGTTAAAAGTCAAACTGACATTTAATAACATTCATAGATGACTTGATTGATGAACCCCGCCCTAACGAGGTCTCAAATGCAATACATAATTTTAAAATAGTACAAAAGGTGTTTGATTGTCATATTACATTAATGGGAGCTATTGCATATTAAAAAGTATCCAACGAGGTGCAATTGACATTTCAATATATTTTGGAAGATTATGAAGTTTTGGTAAGGCGTTGTTAGTTAATGTTCAACTCGATTGCTATTGGTATTGAATTTGCAGTATAAACCGGTTTATGAAGTGTGTTGTCGATATTGTGAGTTTTGTGTAAAAGATTCTTCGGGAGAACTGAGATTGTTGATCCAGTGGCAATGATAAAATATTAATTTTATGTATAGTATCGAAAATGAAAAGAAAGTTAACCCCGTGTTTGTTTGTAGCAAGCCTAGGCGGGGTAAGCCTACATGTATGTTACAATCGTTTTTTGGAAGAGAACATGGTTTGGTGCATTTAATCGAATTGTATTCAAAACGTGCATGATAGTAACGGAAACGGGGTGTTATGTGTATAGTTTAAATAAAACTTATAATAATTCTAAATCGCTCAGATCTCTGAAAGAATTGATTTTTAGCCCCAAGTTAATAAAATAAAAAAAAATTCGACGCGCGCTATATGCTATTAAAATATTTGAAACTTTTTTAGCAAGTTGCAGGGTTCGTAAATTATGTTATGGCTAAAGCAAACATGATTGACGGTAGCTTGTATGGATCACTTTCTATTTTACACGTCCTTTTTGAAGTTTGCTTTTTTATGTTAATGCTGCTCATTTAGAGAAATTTAAAGCAATAGTAAAATTTCACAAATATAATTATAGATCTTGGTTTTAAATTATAAAGAGATAAAAATAATGTTAATTCTTGATTAACAATTTTACCTAACATTGTTAGAGATTAAAATTGCATTTTAGCTTATAGTGGAGTAGATCTGGCGAAAAAAAAAAAACCGAAAAACGAACTCTCTCTGTTCGAAAATTTTTGTTTGTGATTTTATAGAGTCGGGGTCCCTCTTTCAGATGATCACTATGGGAAGACTACCGGAGGTGCGAAGGGGGGGAAAATTACCGTTCAAAGATATGGGGAAGCGGAGTTTTCGCGAATAACTCGCTGAGTTTTATCCCGATCGGAACAGTTTATATGATATGAAATAAAGGGCTCGCAAATACAAACAAAATGAACTTTGGTTGGTCGAAATCGGTCCAGCGGTTCGCGAGATATTGCGCGCGTGCAGCTCCTGATTAAGATAGCGCTTCGCGATAAAAAAACCGTGAAAGGGAATTGATTACCCTTGAGAATGAGCCCTGCCGGAAGTCGCTAGCCCTATCCCTTGCCCTTCTACAGGGCAAAACGCGTTCACCTCTCTCCCTCCCTTAATTATTGTCCTACCGGATTCTTAGGGGGCTCATTTTCAAGAAAAAAAAATTTAAATCTGGTGACAAAAAATAATTTCAATCTGGTGGCAGAAAAAAATTGTCTCCTACTCCACTCCTTCATAGCGAAAATGAAGAAATAAGGTTTTCGAAATCGGAAAATTGCCAGCCATTTCCCCATTTTCTCGAAAATCTTGGTCGCCCCCGACTCATATTGTAGCAAAAAAATTTACGAAGATTTTTCAGTCTGGATGACCCAGACCGGCCAATATATAAAAAAGTTCGCCCCGATCAAAGTTTTTTTATTGTTGTCCCTCCCCCTCCCCTCATAATTGACCTAGCAACTTGAAATTTGGACAAACTATTTTGATTGTGATTACCTAACAGGGAAAAAAAATATAAAGTCGCTAGGTCAATATCTTCCCCGCGAAAAACGCGAACACGGCCCTCGGAGGGTTCCCGCCGCGGCGAAATTCCGGGCGCAGTTTTTCGACCTTAAAAACGCAATATCTCGCGAACAGCTCGACCGATTTTAACCAATTAAAGTTCATTTTGTTTGTATTTGCGAGTCCTTTATTTCATCTTCGATAAACTGTTCCGATCGGGATGAAACTCAGAGAGTTATTCGCGAAAAACCCGTTTCCCCATATCTTTGAACGGTAATTTTCCCCCCCTTCGCACCTCCGGTAGTCTTCCCATAGTGATCATCTGAAAGAGGGAGCCCGACTCTATGAAATCACAAACAAAAATTTTCGAAAAAAGAGAGTTCGTTTCCAAACCCAGATCTACTCCACTATTAGACTTCAACGTATTTACAGATAACGTACTTAATAACATCAATTTTTACTTGTTCGGTGTAGGAGTTGACAAGAGATTTCCCATTCTTTTCGTCTGGCTTTGGGTTCTTTCTCAGGATGGTAAAATGTTTACATAAAGTATAGTCATCCCATAGTATCAGTGCCCCACCCTTATCTTATCGTTCCATTTTTAATTGGATGTTCTAATGTATGTATCACTACCTCAGCTCACTCTATTGCAAGTATATGATGGGTCAAAGTATTGTAGCAAAATACTCAATTATTTCTGTAGAACGCCTATATAAAATCAACAAAAAATATCTTGTATATGCGTTTACAATCTTCTTTACTCAAGGAATACTGAATTTCCACATTGTATGTATGTGAATTATTATGATTATTGGAAATAGAAGTACCATGTGTTCAAAAAGAAATTACATAAGGATTGGCCATGGAAACTAAAAGTAATGTAAACAGCAAGCCTTAGAATTCATTAGCTGTCGTTGTTGTTGTTGTCATAAGTTTATATTATAGTCTTATATGGAAATTCTAAAGTTTGCTGTCCCTAAAGCTTGCTGTTGACATTAGTTTTGCTTTCCATCGCTAACCCTTATGTAATTTCTTTTGAACACAAGGTATACATTAGAATATTTAGTATACCGATTCTGAAGAATCAACCTTGTATTTGAGACTAAACTTTCTTTAATATTGCACTGATTCAGGTTCTTACTTTTGTTACCCATTAGTATATGTTTATAAATTATATTTTAATCAATTTAAATTGCCCTGTTTATATTATTTGATGTTCTGATTTTAATTTTATTGCAAGTCAAATATAACTTCTGTCAAATGATATGTCAAACAAATTTGAAAATTTAATGACAATTACCAGATCGCTACACTCACCACAGAACAATATCAAACAGTAAGTAATTCCTTAATAATGAATTCACCTTTTTAGTCTTTATTTTCTTTCAGTGCTTATCAAAATACTTCAACTCACCTGCCTTTCACTCGAACTTATCAATGTTCCTGATGTTAACCAACTTGCTCCACTCCGTCAACAACCACCACTGCTCCAATCAACAAACACAGCGAAAGCCTCCAATGATACCCAATATGTAAAAACTGTCCAGAATCAGGAACAGAAGCTCCCTTTACTGCATGGATCCAAAACAGACCCCAAATGTAAGTCTTAAATAAACTTAACTTAGTATTTTACTCTATTTATTCTCCTTTGTAGATTAGTTCTGCTTTTAGTTTAGTTTTTCACCATATACTTGCTATCTTTATCCGTTTTGTATCTCTTCTTCTTAAATTAAAATTCCATTTCTATATCACCACGCAAATTTAGTCTTAATATCAACCCTTCTTAATTTCCAAACATTTTCCTTTTAAAATAGGGTTTATTTCATACTTTTAAATTACACCAAATTAATTACAGCTTTACATTTTTCAAAATTTCAATGAAAACAAAGTCCTTAACGATATCATTTTTCTCCTTCCAACACACAATATCTTTATTTTTTTATTTCTACCTACTATGTGGAATAATCTATTTCGATTAAGTATTTGTCATTACCTACAAATTTCATATTTAGATATTACATTATATTCGAATCCATCTGTTTCCCAATTAGCCAT
This sequence comes from Agriotes lineatus, assembly GCA_940337035.1. Lineage (NCBI taxonomy): Eukaryota > Metazoa > Arthropoda > Insecta > Coleoptera > Elateridae > Agriotes > Agriotes lineatus. Next base: position 34,105 of record CALNHX010005921.1, on the reverse strand, counting down.
ATTTTATTCAGTTATAAATTCTATTTTCTTTTCTAATTACATACCTACTAATTATTCCTATTCAAATTGATCCCAATAATTTTCAACTATTGTAATCCCCTAATCCTATTTTAAAATTGCTTTTTAAACCCCTGTATTCAGATCATTACAATATAAAACTACATGCATTATGCTTATCTATTTAATTAAATACAGTAAATTTTTTTAAATTATAAGTTTATTGTAAAGTGCGACTCCCACAGTGTCCTAGAAGGGTAATTTAATAAATTTCACGGGAAACAGTATATGTGAATTTCCGGAATCAAACATCGATTCACTGTTCTAATAGGTAATTTGTCGATTACCAATACAGTCACTGAAGCACACAATAATGATGGTAGGTTACGTATAAATCCATATATTTGTAATTTATTCATCTTTTCAACAGAAAAGCATTTAACGGAAACGTCAGACTGAAACTTTAAATACCTTGTCATCAAAAATATCTGAACGCATGATTGACCTGAATCGAAACGGAACATTTTGGAAGGCAAAAGAAACTTATTATAATTTTATGCTTGAGTTAACTACGGCGTTTACAAACACGTCAGCATAAAACATTTAGCATAAAAGTTCGATGCACAATGCTCCCTTGGTCTGCCTCCACTTTGACCGGTTGTTCACTTCAGTCAAGTTGATCAATACGATAGCGTACGCAGCTGTGGAGGAATTATGAAAAAGTGCGACGACTATCTGGAGACTTGAACTATTGCTACGAGAGAGTTAATTGAAAATATTGAGTTTAGGCGTGTATAGTTTGTATAGTAAGCTGGGAATTCTCAAAACCAATATCCAGAATTTCTGGAGAAAATCTATCCCCTAGCAGTGTTTGTTGAACAGTATACTTCTGTTCCCGGAATTATTAAATTATATAGGATTGCTTTCATTAAGTATATTATGGTACTTCTAATAAATTATAGAAATTCCAGCAAAGGGACAGTGTTTAATGAAAAGTATTAGATAGCTTAAGAATATAGGAAACCTATATTCCCCAACCAGAAAAAATAAGCTCAAAATAATTGCACAAAAAGCCCATAACGAGTTATCTTTACCCTATCGAAGAATAAAGATTAATGGAACACTTTATTAAAGTTGTTTTTGTTCCCCTTGTGAGTAGTCCGCCCATAAAGGCTTGGTGAAACCAATATAATTTTTATTGGCATCATGAATATCCTTATGAAGACACCAAGGAAAAATTATGGCTTCTGTAGGGGATTGAACCGGAGCTCAACACTGAACTTCGATTTACTGTCGTAGAAGCCATTCTTTTCACTTTTATTCCTACTTTTTGTCCAAGCTGTGGAAATCCTTACAACAGGCGACATAAACCAGGTAAAATTTAACTTGTTGCTGAATACTAAAATTGTAACTTTTATGTTTTTTATTATGGTTGTTACTTACAGTAATTTGTGTGATATGAAAATCAAACTAGATGGAGTGACAATATTTTGTAAGCCTGACCATATTGTCTTATTGAAAAATCAGTATAAATAATGTGAACATATCTGACAAACATTTTATGAAATTTGGTGTTTCAATAAACAGGCTGCAGTATAATTACTTAATATTTAATGCAATTAAATTTGCAATATAGTATAATATTACGTCAGTGTGGAACAGTTAATAAATTTGTTGCACTCTCACCTTAAAGTTGACATTTCACACATACTAATCAATGTCAAAAGTATATACAATTTCAATAACATCTATCCTATCAGAGGCATAATGATCGTATCGAACACATAAAAAACCGTATTCAAGGCATAATAGTACTATTGCTACAAAAAAAAACTAGGACAATATTTTTTCAGCTGTGTGAATCGCAACTTTTAACTGACAACTGAAATGTGAATAAATTTGAAATTATATCAAAACATCACTGTCAATAATGCCTAGAATGAGTTTAATTTCAAATGCAATTGCACATTTATCTAGTTTTACAATTGTTTTGTATTCTAGTTTTTGATATTAAAATCTGATGTGACGTAGGACAGGTTTGAATTATTCACATGCCAGCTAAAATAATAAAAATTCGTGGCTTCTAGATTTAGAACTTGTCCTAGTGTTTTTTTGTAGTAATAGTACATTACATACCACGGGACTAAAGTGTGGCATTAAATCCTCAGTGTAAAATTCGCATCTTTATTTTTCCGAGCGTAGCCCCGAAGTAATTCCAATTTTCGGTTGCGCAAACTTAGAGATAACAACAGTAGCGATTTTGAGAATTCGAGCGTCCGCCAGCCCTGGTAGAAAGCGGCCGATACGGGAATCGATCGTGACCTTGAGTGGATTTTCTCCACGTGATCCCAGAGTACGCCTTGCAATTTGGAGATGTTCAATTGTCTTCTGTAAACAAACGCTTGGGCATTCTTAAATATGGGAGCTGCAACTATCACCATGGCCCGTTTCTGGTCTTTGGGTAAGCTCATTCGAATTATTAGGTTTCCGTTTTAATTAATGTGGTAATTAGGCCTCTTTCTACGGCATCCTCCTTATGCGGAAACTTATTTGCGGAATATTTACTGCATCTGCATGCACGCTCATGGTGATGTGCTGGAAAACAATTCCTCGAGACTTTTTGGGCCTCTGAACACCTGCGATAAGTTTCTAGCTACATTCCTGAGCTGCATATACACTTCTTGGTGCTTCCATCTATGAAAAACTAATGTCGTAGTGTTCCAGAAAACTGCAGTGAATACACGCTCATTTTGCTAAAATTCAGTGGATTTGTGTTGACGATATGCGTCGATCTAAACGATGGTCTTTGGTTTACCAATCACGCGCGGATCAAGTAACTTATTACGGATATATCATAATAGGAGGTTTCTCTCTCTTCATCAGTATGTGATAAAGTTGTGGAATACACTTGGACGATTTTTAGAATGTATCGAGTGTTTAGTCGTAAACTGACCTGTGTTTACCTTGGTAAATTTTGCTTGTATGGCTGTTATGTTTTTTGATAGTTTTTATGTATGAATTGCTCGAGACTTTTGGGGCAGCTGAATACCTGCGCTAAGTTTCTAGCCACATTCCTGAGCTATATATACACTTCTTGGCTGCTTTCCACTTATGGAAAACCCATGTCGGAGTGTTCCAGAAAACTGCAGTAAGTACAAGCTTATTTTGCTAAAACTTAGTGGATTTGTGTTGACGGTAAAGGCAATTATACAAGAGATAGGTTATGCGTCGATCTAAACAAAGGCTCTTGGTTTACCAATCACGCGCAGATCAAGTAACTTATTAGCTTTATTATCGGTCGCGATTTAATAAGGGTCTACTGAACTCACGCACCAAGCGTGTACAAGCTGCAATAAAGTTTTATGTAATCTGACGTTGATCGTCAAGCGATTTAGTTCATTTTTAACAGTTTACATAACCTGAGATCGGACGTTTCTTTTGTCAGTTGAGCAGATAAGATGTTAGCTGGCGGACTAGATTTTTATATGTTCCGAATGTTAATTACAATGATATTAATTGTTCGACATTAGAATTAGTGGTTTTGTCGAATGTGTTAATGTTTCGAATATAATTGTGACATTAAGTTGCGTCTGATTTCAATCATATTTTATTACTATTTGTCGCTGTAGAACGCCGAGTTTTTACCTGCAATTATTTTTGTGAATTGTGTATTGTTCGAATTTTAATTACAAGTATATTTTATTAATTGCTATTTCTATCCCCGTTGGAACCTCATGTACCCCAATTACGATTTTTAATTGTGACACTGTTTAGTGATGATTCGATCTATTTACTGGTATATATTTTTTTTATTATTTATACTTATCACCTTCATGAACCTGTTCGTCTTTTTTACAGGTTTAGGTTGTTAAGTAAGCGACATCCAAGGTAGGTGGTGAATTGATTTGTTAGTTAGACTTATGTCTTTATTGTGAATAAGGACTGGCGCCGGTTTGTATTAAATTTATTCAGATTTTTTGTAATCTTAAGAATCGCCGCCTGGTTTTTATTTATGCCATATTCTGCCGAGGGCTTGAGTTTGCCACGACTGTGTTCACTTTTCGTTAAAGGGTTTGATATTGTATTATGTCAAAAAATATTTTTCAACCTGTCAAAAATTAGCCTACGTTTAATTACTTCAAAATGTGTGTTATTTACTGCGTTGTGGTCTTGCAAAAAGTTTTGAATGTAATGCGTTTTATGGCTTTTGTTCGTCTTTTTTCGGCACTCCGTTACTCGTCGTCTCGAAACATTCGAACTCAAGCAATAAAACTAATTTTTACACATTAAATACATAAATAACTTTTGTACCCAGTGTGTATTTTAACATGACCGATAAACATTAATTGAAGAATAAATGTTTAAGATAAAACAAACACTTTCTGTCAATATACAATCAGTCTTGATAATTAAGTAAACATTTTTACAGCGCGATTTTGCTTCGTCTGTGCATATGGTGCCATCATTTTTAAGTTAGTAATTAAAAAATGAGGAAAGTTTAATCTAGAGATTCACATTGCAGATACATATTTTTCAAAAGTGCTCAACAGCGTACTGTTCCAGATCAGACACAAGAAAATCCTGCCCCTCTTAGTACGTCTGACAAAAATACTCTCAAGAAAGACAAAACTTACTGTTGACAGAGGTGAAGATAACCATGCATATTTTATAAGCATTAATTAAATGGGAAGGCTTTGATATATCTCCAATATTACTTAACCTGTCCGTTATAATAGAGAAATTAAGGGATTACTAATTAGATTAATATGCTGATGATAAAGCACACTTTGTAAATTGTGAAAATTAATTGTGAAGGACAATACATGTATAGGGTAAATGTAATAGATCAAAATTATACAGGCTGTTTGAAAGGTATGGAATACGCTATACTCTGTTTCAGTTTTCTAGATAGCACAGGAGAGATATTAAAAACACCAAACCTTCCCCATGTATCACATTTGCTAGATAGCGTTTGTTTGCTTTTGTTTGATATCGACTTTATAATATAGCTTATAGCATTTTTGATTTGAGGTAATTGAAGGTATGTTACTAGTGCTGGAAATTCTCCATTTTGTATGCCGTGAAATGGCCCCCTCTTTTTTTAGGCGTCTAATCTATGTGTACATATTATATACGTGCTAAATAAAGAGAATATTATTATTATTATTTTTGTTGGCTGGAATTTCGTTGAGGCACATTTATTCAGGTACGACTCATATTATGTATGTTTCGCCCCTGTTAGCAATTAATTTTTAACAATTTTTCTCTGTTTAAAAAAATATCTCCTGTATTACATACGTATTATTAAATTGGTAAATACAGGAACAGCAGCTGCTTTGAAATTATTGCAAAAAGGAAGTAAAAAAAAAGATTAATTAGTCACAAAAAAAAATCAGGTAGCAGCTTGTATTTGGAACATTTGAACTACTTAATGTTACATCTACTCCGTTAGAGTAAACTCAATTACAATTGATTCGCTATGAAATGACGTCATTCGGGTGTTAGAATAACTCCACTTTAGCACCCGAATGATGTTATATAACCTCAAATTAGAAAACATTTCTATTTATAAAATGGTATAAAGCGGCAAAATAGAAAAAATAGTATAAAATACATTTGTTCCTCAACTCGCCACTACGCGGCTCGTTTCGCAATTTCAAATTCGTGCTTGAATAGATGCCTTCTGCAATTTGTATTTTATTATACTATTCTAGCATGCTTCGCATGTGATAACTAGTGAAAACCATGACTTAAAATATATATTAACGGACTTGTCTGAAAAGCAGCTTGGGGCTTGTCAAATTAAATTGCATAAAGTGACAGTTGTATTAATTAAAGTGATCAACTTTCTGAATCAATACTGCATATACAGCTTATGTCTATCTTTTCTTCCTTGGCCCTCTTTGATGAATTTTTGTTTGAATCGCACATTACTATACTTCATTCATATAAGCAGGTCAGTAACTTCTGTAACCCAGGCTACATATATTGTAATGATAGCCCTCTCCTAAAAGCTTTAATATAAATAAATAATTAAGGGCAAATCACCACAAATACATAAAATAATAGTTTCAGTTAGAATTCAAATATTGCCTATCTCATATTATTTATTGGCAAGTTGTTTAAAAAAATTGCTCTGGCTTTAGCATGAGAAACTCTTACATCTGCAGGGTTAGGTTGTAACACCCAGTATAACATCTACCAATGTGTATAAATTTTGAACTTGTATGGCAAATACCTGACTCTGCATCTGACAGCTTAACCTTTAAATTGACGGCCAAAACGGAAATGGTTTGTTCGTACAAAGTAGCATAATTTGAACTAAAAAACACCAACAATTTGATAAAATTACCTCAGGTAAATATGCAATGCAAATACTGACGTAGCATAGCTGTTTTGTTTTCGTGGCGTCAAAAGGACGCGGAAATTGGCAATTGTTCAATTTCCTGCCACTCGACCCAAATCTGACGCCAAACCGCAAATTCAAGAGACGCTACCTCAATAAAAATCGTCTAGATGAATCCTCGCAGCTGGAACCTGTTCCTACACCTCGTACAATATCTTCTCCTGGTGCTGCACAACTTGCAAGGCCTCTCGACTTCCCTTTGATGATCAAATTTACCTCGAAATGTGGGCTTTGTAAGCTGGATACGTTTACAAGGAACGCCACGGCAATTACCCAAATCTGGAACTTTCTCGACTCCTCCTTGTTGGGCGTAGACACCAAGGAAGGACTCTTCTCCAATGCATATAAAATTTCAGCTGGCCGATGCCCGAAAGTGGTCAAAAACTTGCCTCGATGTCGGATCCACTCGGCCAAACTTTGCAGAGCACTTCCCTCTTCACTGGGAGATTCTAGCACGATGAACCTGGCACAGGCATTCTGCAGACTGGTGATTAAAATAAACCAACTTTGGACTCACATGACATCTTTTAATATTCAAAATAATACAATCTCTTGGAGCCCTACCTGCACATAGCTATCTTATATTATGGCTTGGGTTAACAACAACAACAACAAACGAATATCAGGTATCTTAGCAACTAATTACAACTGTTTTGGAAGTGGGTTTTGATACAATGTTATTCAGAAAGTATACTGTTTTTCAATAATTGTCAGTCGTAGCACTTTATAGCCTTAAATCTCTGATTTTAGTCATTTTGGTTTTAAATAGCACTGTTTCGCCTTTTTATTATCACGGCACTATTGTTTGCCTTCTAATTGTACGTTGCCTTGTCATGCTCTTTGCATTTTATGCTTGATTACACCGCTTCCGTTACCTTTCAGTTACGTTGCCGTTTCTTGGACTCGTAATTTTAACACTAACGCTTCAAGTAACTTTTGTAATGCTTCAAACATCTCTGTTTCAATGCAAATTCACAATATTGTCTTGGCTTTACAATGTTAACTCTGTCAGTCTACATAATTTGAGTACATCTGCCATAACGAGTACATTTTATGAAATTTAAGTTAAATGGTACCCCTTCGATATTGTTTCCTCTAATGCCAACCTTTGTCAATGTAATTATAGTTACTGCTAATCATATATTGTGCATTTCTTAATGTATAACAATGACTTTATGTTGCAATAAACAAAATTCCAATTCTATGCCTATTTGAATCTTTATTTCATTTAGGTGTCTTAGTTGTGCAACCAGAATTTCTGTCAGCATTATACTATTGCAATATTAAAAGTAAATTGTTTATTAATATGATTGCATTAAAATTTAGATCACAGGATGTACATATGTATAATATAGAGGTTATGTAGAGGTCACATTTCACAATTGTTTTATAAATCTTGAAATTGTAAAATTGTGGAATGTCTAGCTCAAAGACCTCTGCTGATTCTGATCAGAAAATATATTTGTCCCTTAGAAAAGTGACAGGAAAAGATAAAAAAATATGATACTTAATGTATGTAAAGACATGATACATTGGTCATGACATTTATAAAAACAGCAAAAAAGCTATGTCGCTCTGATCTAAACTTTCCATCAAGTCATATTAGTGATCTAGGTACAGTTGATAGTTGTAACTTGGGTTGCAGATATTACTGAGTCGGTTATGTGGATGAAGTGTAACTAATAAGAATATGAATGGAAATAGAATGCTATTTTTAGAGTAAAATGAAAAGATCTGTGGAACAGTGATATCATTTAACTATTTCTTTCCAGTTGCTTACTTTCTGCTGTGGTCTCTTCCTCAGTATAGTTTTCTCCTGCTTTTTCTATTCGTGTTGAATTATATTGTATACGTGTCATTTGACGTAGGTGTTACTTTAGGCAATATTAATTTATACAAATGTTTTTTATTTTAGTCTAAAATAGCTTATTGGTTGCTTATTATCAAAAAATCTGAGCAATAATTAATTTAGAACTTTTGAGCGGTAGTTCATTCACAAATCTACATATACAATAAAATTCGTCTGGAAAAATTTAATTATCTACGATAAAAGATTCTTACGGTGTTTTAGTTTCGGGAACAATTTTAATAGATCCATCTAGCATTAGAAATTCACTTAAAGCAATTTTTCTACTAGACGTATTTCCTGAAACAATGTTTTACACTACCTTATTGTTTCTCCTATACCATTTCTCTAATTGACACGAAATGGGCAACAAAATTGATACTCTTATTGAGAAAACTTTATTTCTTTTGAGTCTTTTAAATTTAAGTAATTTATAAATACTGTTTACAGGTTACTTTAGTATCAAGGGTTTAACATTTTTGGGTAGAATTTTTTCTAGGAAGCTTCAGTATGTATATGAAGAAATAATTTTGTTTAGGATAAAATGGTTTTTGGAATGCAGGCAAGCTTTTGGCTACAGTATTCTTCGTAAAGCGCTTGTATCTCGTATTGACTTTAAGAGTGTGAGATATGTATTCCAGATATAGATTATAATTTTATAACAGCTTATGGTAATGTAATTTAGTACCGATTATAGACATACATTATAAAAATGAGGATGATAGCAGATCACAAAGCAATTTTAGTTATCGGTAGTAGTTGGAGAAAGATTTTAAGAAAGTAGTTGACCTGAGACAATCTAATCACTTATTTAAAAGCTCCTTCTAATGACAGCTGATTTAATTTTGTATAGTGGTACAATCGATGAATAATGGGTCAGTTTTCGACACTCCGAGTAACAACTTTAGGTCCTGAGTCAAGGGTAGTTCTCGCTTCCCCTCTGTTAAACAATGCAGCTTTGTTAACTGTATCAAATTTATTAAGTTATAAACCCAGTTTATAACGCTTTGTCAAAAGTTTGCAACCTTCACCGGGACTTTGTGCGTGATAAATTAAAGAGTGCTAAGCTTTGATAATAAAAGTATCTCACAGAAATGTCTGCCCCAATTTCTTTTAGAATGCTGCTGTATTTCTTAATACAGGTAAATTATACTTCTATTAATCGAGTGTAAAAGTGAAGGCGTGTTTGGCGACTTATTTATTTCAGTCTTGCAGTAAAAGTAACAGGCAAGTGTTGACTATTAAGCAAATTAAAGTTTGGAGGCGTATAACATGTATATTAGATTTAAGTAAAAAGATTTTTTAAATTGAAATGTTAAGTTCTATGTAACTGTCGAAACTAATTTAACAGTAAGCTCATTTTGCGAATGATTTTATTTTATGCAAATTAAGGCAACTTTCATAAAAGAAAATATACATAAAAGTCAAGTGTTCCGCCCAGGTTAACTACATCCACTGTCTAATTAAATATATCGCCATTTTATAGCATCGCATAACCTGAAAGCACACATTAACCAGACTGACATGCATTATTCGACCTTCTCGAGCTATCAAACGGCAATATAAAACTTGACCCTTTTTATTAGATTACCTCCACCTGTAATCAAAAAGTACACGACTGGGGCCTTTATGTTGTAGCTACCATGCTTTTAGCGTCATGGAATATCGTAGCAGATTTTGGACGTTTGAACTGCTATGTGAATTTATCATACTTTGGCTTGAGGAACATAGTGCGCATATGAGAACGGTTAAGGGAGAGCAAATTAGAGAGGAGGCACTAATTGGTCATCTGGTTCTCTTCGATATAGTCTTGCGAGCCTCTGCATGTGTATGTAAAGTCGTGTTCATTAAAGGGTTGTACAACGTTTGTGCTCTGAGAATATGATTTAATTATACAACGTCAAAAAAGTGTTGTACATACAAATATTTTGAAAGTATAGACACGTTTAGACCTATCTAGTTAATGATACAGTGTGAGCCTCTGTTAAGTAAAAACACAACCACTAATAAAGTTACAACTATCCCTGTACAATATATTTTTTAACACCACTGTACATGTAGCATATCTGTAAAAGGCTCTACTCTAAACTACCATCGCAAGTGGACGTTTAAAAAAATATTATGAAAATATGAATGGGTAATCACTTGCTCTATGACGAAAAGTTTGCTTTTATTTAACTACGTAATAGTTGAGTTAAAGCAAAAAATAGACATAATTTTATTATTTCAAGGTAAAAAAGTATATTAGGTTTTGAGCCTTGTAGACAATAATCCTTATGTAAAATATCGGCTTCCTTCAACAAATAGCTCTTTAGCTATACCCCCAACATACAGACGGACAGACGTTATCTAAAGACCCTGAAACGTGAAGATATGAAGAAAACTCAGAAGCTAATTTTTTCACGATTAGTCTACTTGCTTCGACATTTCGATTGCTGTCACTCAAAGCTAAACCTTCTAAAGCTAATTCAACAAGGAAGTAAAACGAAAAACAAGACATGACAAGATTGCAGTGCACAGAACAATGAACTGAAGATGCTTAAACAGCTGCAGCAGAGGGGTGTATGTACCTACCGTTTGGCAGGGAAAATAGATGGAGGATAAACAAACAGAAGCAGAGCAAAGGAAATTTATCAACCACCCGTTTGTTGGAAGCAACGCTTCGTAAAATATACTAAAAAGAATATATAATGCAGTAAATAACGAAGAACAGGAAGAAGCAGAAATATTGAAAACCTTCCGATGATAAGAATAGATGTCTAATTACTTACTAGATGAGAAGTACTGTGTAAAACGTCAAAGAAACGAAAACGCCGCTAAATTTGATAACTTACAGATTAAAGTAAAGTTCGGGCACTTCATTCCATGTAGGAACATGGCCTAAGACAAGGCGAGTCAAGGTCGCCGAAATATCTCTTTCTGAAATCCAGGCAATCTGACACACCGTTAACGGCGTCCTGGGTGTTGTGGTTGGTATCACGCCTTCGACGACTGCCTTACTTTTCCTACTTCCACAACTGTGGTTGCGGTACCCAATTTTTAAAGCGACTGGATGGGCCGCTCGCCAGTTGCCAGATGTGGGGATTGAACCCCGTACCGTGGCACCGCAGCTTGAGCTCCCTAACCGTTCGGCCACCCTGGCGTTAACTTACAGATGGAAGCACTTAAGGAATAACTTTAGATAGGCTACTCAAGAAGGTAGATGTAGTCTTAAGGGCATGGAGCAACTTCACAACTTAAGAACAGCAACAGAGCGGTGGATTCAATGGCATAACCTTGAAAAAGCATTCGACTTCATGAAGCGAACAAATATCTGGAAGCAACTACAAAAAAGATATTTTACAAAAAAATATACGTTAAATACGAAAAGGATATGAACCACTGAGAGGTTCCACATAACGGCCAGTCGTCTGATGTATACGAAACAACAGAGGCTAGGGAACAATGCTTACTACGTATCACAACTGCTGCTTATAAAAAGCTTAAACAAAATATTAAGGGAGGGAGTGCATTACAAAAATAGAGGAATGAGAGGGGGCCTCACGCAGTCCTTAAATGCTTACATCTGCTTTTTATCCCATTCAGATGTACATATGCAACTGCAGCAACAGCAGGAATGAAAATGAAGACATATAAATAATAACATTTAAATAAACACTTGGACAAATACAGCTGTAACACTAGAAAGTGAAGATATTGAGAGAGAAAAAGGTTGTGTTTAATTTAGGCAACGGTTTCGATCGAAATGTGACTTTACGAATACATTTGGTAAGAAGCGACAAACTAAAAAAAGTAGTTACATACACAAAACCACTAAAACGCCTCTTTAAAGAAATCTGTTTAGTCACAGCAGATATTAAAAAACAATTATCAATCTTTGTGATCAACGTTTTATGATACATTCTTAGGATGTGGAGGCCGTAGACTATCTCGAACGAGGAGTTATGAAAAAAATTTGCTAAGGGCTTTGCTCAGAACTTCCCTCGAAAGTTGACATTGCGACACTAAACAATTCTAAAAATCAAAGAAATTAGTAGTAAAAATATCTTAGCGTCTATGATAATACTGGAACAAAAAAATGAAATACTTGCTAATGCGAATTATATCCATTTTCAAATAAAAAATACTACCGGCGGTGGGAGTCGAACTTCAGCGCCTGCGGATGCGAACTCGAAGCTCGACCCACGTTGCCACACTGAACTGTTCGGATTTCTGCGATGCAGCACCATTAAACTCACCGGACTTATTTGTTGCCCCCTTTTGTCTCTCACAACATTTATCCTGTATCTGTTGAGTCCAATTTCCGTTAAGCGTAAAGCCTGAGCTATGTGCAAATGATTACTTTTATCTATTTCTCAGTTAAAGCAAAAATAAACAAAATCTTATTTTTTCAGGTGCTCACCGTGTATATTTTGGGCTAAAAATATGCCTTAATAAGTCAAGGGCAAAAACCTGAAATATGTGCAAAATTTCTTGAGTTAAAGCAAAAGCAGGCAGAATTATTTTTTAAGGTGCTCACTCTGCATATATTTTACTAAAATTTTCTTGGTTTCTTGCTAGGAAAGAACACAATTCGCATGCAAAATATCGTCTCCAACAAATAGTTTTTGAGTTATACCGGCAGCAAACAGAGAGACAGACAGACCGAAGTGAGAAAACCTGTTTTTCGTCTTCTAGGGACCCTGAAACGTGAAGATCTGAAGAAATTTCGTCCAACTTATCTATTATTAATTTTTTTAGAATGCCTCTAAGTAAAAATAACAAAAAACGTGCCAAACCGGCGGCTGATGCAGTAGTGGGGGCGGCCAACGCAGTTTTAAGAGAAGGCATCAGTGTCCGGCAAGCTGAAAAATCGTTCGCTGTTGATAGGTAGGTATTTATTATAATAATTATTCTAAAAAGATGCTTAAAAAAACCTTTCGCAGGTGCACTCTTCAAAGACACATAAAAAACACATAGCCACACAACAGGCATAATTTAAATACGATGGGAATAACGCCGTAAAATTGGTTTTCACCATTGAGGAAGAATCTGAATTAACAAGATATTTAAAAAAGGCAACTGCTATGCACTATGGGCTGACAACTACATGTGTGAGAAAACTTGCATATCAGTTTGCGAGAGCTAATAACAAAACTTCCCCTGTGGCGTGGGACCAGAAACAACAAGCCGGAAAAACTTGGTTTCGGTACTTTTTAAACCGTAACTCAACCCTATCTTTGCACAAGCCGCAGGCCAAGGGCCTAGCTCGCTCCACCGCTTTTAACAGACATAATGTCGACACCTTTTTTAACAAGGTCACAGAAATAATCGAAAAATATGCTTTTTCCCCAAATAATATTTATACAACCTGGATGAGACCGGAATTACAACAGTTCACACACCCCATCGTATAACAGCTCCTAAAGGTGCCAAACAAGTGGGTGCTATGACATCCGGAAAAAGAGGAGATAATATAACAATTATTGCTGCAATAAATGCTATTGGCTCATTTATACCCCCCCCCTGTTTGTTTTCCCGAGGGTCTTCTTTAAGCCCCACATGCTCTTGCTGGAAGTGTTGGAACTGCATGTCAGAGTGGATGGTCTAACTCCGAAATTTTTATGACATATTTAAATCACTTCAACAAATACGCAAAGCCCAGTATTGACAATAAAGTGTTAATAGTAATGGATAATCACGAAAGCCATATTTCTGTACCGTCACTAAATTTCGCTAAAGAACATGGCATTGTATTCCTAACATTTCCACCCCATACAAGCCATCGGCTTCAACCGCTTGACAGAACTGTTTTTGGCTCTTTAAAATTTTTTTATAATAGAGCATGCCAAAACTGGTTGTTAAACAATCTGGGAACACCAATAACAATATATGATGTTGCGGAGTGTGCAGGAAACGCTTATCCTCTTGCTTTTACACCTAACAATATTTTATCAGGATTTAGAGTTTCCGGAATTTGGCCCCTAAATCGTGATGTTTTTTCAGAACAAGATTTTATCGCTGCGGAAGTAACTGATCGACCAGTGAAAATGTCACACTCACATGATGAGGTAGAACCAATTGCCTCAATGTCAGCAACAGAATTGAATAGTTCGTTAAATTTAACTTCAAATAAAAACTCTTCTGTTACACAGCTCATTACCCCGGAAATGATTCGACCCCACCCCAAGGCTGCTCCACGAAAACTCAGCAATAGAGGTCGAAAACCAGGTAGATGTCGTATATTAACTGATACCCCTGAAAAGGAAGAGATTGAAAGACTTGCTGAAGCAGCAGCAGCGAAAAGGAAACTTGTCCAAGCAGAGCCAAAACGTAAGAAGACGAAGAAAACTAAGAAGAAGGACTTACCTGCTACCTCTAGTGAAAGTTCTTTGGAAGAAGATATTGCAAGAGGCTCATCTTCAGAAGATATTGAGTTCGGAGAAAACGCAATTAGTGATTCGGAGTTAGATTATGATGGGAGCAATAACAATCTGGCAAGTGGCGACTTTGGAGTTGTTAAGCTGAGCACTTTAAAGTCTATAAAGTATTTCGTGGCTGAAGTAATTTCGGAAAGTTCCAATTGTTTAGAAATAAAATATTTAAAACAGAGCACAAAACATGACAAAATGTTCTCCTATGATAATGAAAAAAATTATGAGTTGCCACATTCAGATTTTTTTTTTAAGTTAAACAAGCCAACATTTATTGGAGGTACTGCTACAAGATGTCGGAAAATGGTATTTAATTCCTTACCGACGAAGTACACGATTGGATAAAAAATGTATTGTTATATAAAGCTTTCGTTTTGTGCTTTTTACATTGTATGAGAACTGGCTCAAGGTATAACCTATATCATGATCAAGGTACATGCTTACGTGGCTCAATGTACACGCCTCGGAGTGTACCTTAAGCCAGTTTCAAGGAAGATAACTTTATTTTTTTACTATATTACCACATTGTTTTTATATTACTACATTTTCGTTTTTGTCTATTAAAAGCATATACAAATACAATAGAATTTCTATTTCATGTATATATAACGTGCAGTTTGTTAAAAAATTATTTTGTGAAAAATGGCTCAAGGTACATGGTCCTCCCCTACTGAAAAGCTAGAAATGATTTAGTAAAATGGGGTATTGCATGCATTTAAACGAATTGGAGTAATATGTTGACACTAGAAGTGCTTAAAGGCATTAGAATAATGGTGATGACCTACTCCTATAATCAAAAATCACAAGAGTGCAGCGTTTGTATGCACAAGGCTTTTGTCATTCAACAGTAGACTTTGATCATTTAAATTTCTGTATGAATTTATATTCTGTTCTACAGAATATAGTGCATATGACAAAATTAGGTTATGTTGTTTTTAATTTGTGGTTATTATATTTGAAGTCGTGCACTGTTGCCAGTTAAATGGTTTACTGCAATTTCGTATAATCTTCGCCATTTTGTCATTAAAATTCCAACAATGCCCATAAAGCAGTTGTAAAAAACTGTCATAGTTTTTTTCATGTCACAGTTTGACTTCTATCACCATTCATGCGTGCAACTTAATAAAAACATACAACAGCCTACTAGGAAGAGAAAACGTTGTGAATGAATTATAGTCCAGGAACATTAGTCGAAAAAAGGGGATTGTTTCGGAAAACAACCAACCAAGCTGAATTTTCGCATGAACTTACGTTAGTGCTATCTAAATACGCTGACTTGTCCCCATCGACAAATTGTGTGCTTAAAGTTTGCTAGTGCATGAAAGAGTTAATTTTTTTGCGATTATCCGTTTTTGTTGGTATACAGTGTAAACACCATCGAAAATTCTCGATCTGTTAAAGTTTATCCATACGAGCAACCGTTTTTGCGTAATCGGAATTTGAAGGTGATACATCGAATTCTAGAGTTTTTTGAGTTCTAGATCTGAATTGGAGTCTGAAGTATAAAGAATAAATGTTATTTAATCCACTGTTCATCACGGACAATCTTGTTTGAATACTGCAGCAGACGTAGTTCAGGAGAAACACAAGATAATAGAAATGAGGGAACTAACAATACAAATAGTCCAGTAAAATGGTGCTAAAAAAGGATGAATAGGGGAAAGTTTTGATGGAGTTTTGATATTTGGTTTCTATATGTTTTTTGGGTCGCTGTATAGGAATATCAGGTTTTCCAATAAGAATTTTGAGAATTTTCTACCATTTGACTGGGCTAAGAGATGATTATGAGTATCTGATGGAAATACAACGCATCTTTCCTCAATCAATTTAAGCAGAAGAAGGAGTAGGCGAAGCAGGAATAGAAGATGAAGACAAGGGAGGAGAAAAAGAAGTCGAATATGGAGAATGAGAAGAAGAGCAGATATAATTTTGTTTTCTTCCATATATGAAAAGATGTGATTCCGCTGCTCCAAAGTACTGAATTCATGCATACAGTATTTATTATTGCAGAGTATTTCTAAAGCCCTACGACAGTTACTTCTTTTATTACAATTATAACCTAAAGAAAATTCGCTTGTTTTTAGAGACGGTTGTCTCTAAAATTAATTTCAGAACGTGAAGCAGAGCCTAGAAACAGAATAAAATGATTATTGTTTATATATAATGATTCTTAGTTAAATAAAACTTGTATCTTTTACAGGTGTGTCAGTGATCAACGAAAGTCGAAAACAATCGATGGAATTTTGCACTTTTAACTCACTAGGAATCAATAATGCATTATATTCGTGCAAAGAGCAATATAAATACACTTGGGGGGTGACGATTGCCAAACTCTAAACATCGTAAGGTGGGCGAGACAACGAATATAAGAGTGAAATTAGCACAGTACTCGTATCGACAACAACCGACTGGTTCGCAATATCCATAATGGAAAAGTCCAAGGAAGACCACTAGGAACACCGCATAAAAATCTGTAAAGCGGTTTACACGAAACTTTCCTCTCGCAAATTACATCAATTTGCAAATAAAAGAAAATTGCAGTCGCCAGCATTCGAACACGCCCTCACGCATTCAGATATTTCACCTACTACGCCGCTTTCACCACTAGACCACGCTGGTGGAGAGGCTAGGTCTTTTCTGGCGATACAGAAGGAACGCGTAATCGCTGCAAACTTCTATCCATTTTACAATATTGATCCTGTATCTGCTGGTTTCCATTTCCATTAAGGATAAAAACCTAATCTATGTGCAAATTATTGCTTCTATCGACTCCTGCGTTAAAGCTAAAATAAACAACATTTTATTTTTTAACGTGCTCACTCTGTATAAATTTGACCGGAATGTGCCTTCGAATTAATTACCGATGAATGGATGAAGTTGGTTTTCTGGTCAACAATGTTATAAATTCATTTTTCACCAAAGGCGCTTCTCCAGTTCATGATTTTTCTAAGCACAGTACTGATTTTGTGAGTTACATTGTTTTGGAAATATGAGCTTGGAGGCATTGCTTTTCAGTACAGCAGCGTATATTTGGTTTCGTGCCAGATGGACATAATAGGTAATTTAAAAAATCAACAAACAGGACCAAGGAAGAAAAAGATAGACATAAGCTGTATGTGTAGTATTGATTCAGAAAGTAGGAGACTTTAATTAATACAGCTTTATGTTAACTTGATTTGACAAGTCGCAAACCTCTTTTCAAGCAAGCCTTGTATATTTTATGTCATGGTTTTCACTGATCATCAAATACAGCCTATGTAATTTAGGGACGTGGAACGGCCAAACAATCAATTGTGATTGAGTTTACTCTCACATAGTAGATGCAAAATTGCGTAGTTCAAATGTTCTAAATGCAAGCAGCGACATACGTGATTTTTGTCTAAGCTCACTTTGATGAATATTTTTTTGAATCATGTGTTATCATTTGCATGTAAAATATCGTCTTCCTCCAACAAATAGTTTTTTAGGTATACCACCAACAGACAGACAGAGAGACAGACAGGCAGGCAGACAGACAGACGGACAGACAGGCGACAGACAGATGGACAAACAGGCAGACAAACATTGAAAATACATATTTTTCATAATCTAGGGACCCTGAAACGTGAAGATCTGAAGCAATATGGGAAGGTGTTTTTTCACGATTACAATACTTCCTTTGTCTTCACCAAGATCAAGACCGAAGTAACAGGCCTAAATTAAGATGACAACAAGAAAAAAACTTGTATTGTACTCAAAGTCGAAGGTGGTGTAATATAGAATACCTTAATTCCAATAATTACTCATGCCACGCAAATGTTTCAGAAATTACCAATTACTACGTTGCCAGTGTGCTCGTATGAAAAAACTTTAAGATACCTTTATTGTAGTGAATTTGCGAAAGAACATATTGTTAACTTTTAACATCTTATTAAATGGCAATAAGGTAAGTCTATAAAAACTCCAGCTTGGTTATTATTATTATTTTTTTTTATAAAATCCTAATGTTCTTGGACTATTAAAGTAGAGGAGATGCATTCATTGATTGTCTAGTACCATTCAATTCATTCTTTGTCATTGCCTCTGGGCATTAATTAAAATTTACGTACACCATAATGAAAAGCACAAATAGTGGACGAAAAAACTGCCAAGGTAAAGTTATGGACACAATGGTTTATTTGCGTTTTGAAGTTCTGCAGTGGAAAGGTTAATCGCCTCTGAAATGTAGGTTAAAAGTTAAACGTTTTTATTTGCACAAAAATTATAGTTAATTATTGTAAGTGACCACTCCTATGGTATAGATGCCATGTGTGACTTTAAAGTTAATTTACATACCACGACAGGACTCTGTGGACAGGATACTGAATACAACACTTCAATTAACCCAAAAATAGCATTTTTTGCACGTTTAATAAAATTAACCTAAAATGAGCTACATAAAAATATACACATCAAGTAAAAATAAAAGCAGAGCTCACACTGAACCCGCTTTTTACCTAAGTACCTAATTGCTTAAATTTACTATCATTGCACAGTAACGTTCAGTATTTAACCACAAAGTTATCAACAATAGTACAAACTTAATAATTATCTAGCTTTTAAAACAACTGCTGTATTAATTTTTAATCAATAAAT
Source organism: Agriotes lineatus (assembly GCA_940337035.1). Lineage (NCBI taxonomy): Eukaryota > Metazoa > Arthropoda > Insecta > Coleoptera > Elateridae > Agriotes > Agriotes lineatus. The sequence continues at coordinate 14,829 of CALNHX010005921.1, read as the reverse complement.
ACATTTAAGAGCTATAAAAATAAAACCCATCATTTATTACGTCGGAACCTTACGTATGGCAAAATAGCAGCATCAGTTCGTAAGATTGATGCACGCGAGAGTGCAAATCCCGCAGCAGCAATTGCAGGACACAGCAGGAATGACTTACTTCCGGCACCCCGGAATTATCGATCGAGTCCAATTCTATATTATGTGAAGGCCGCATCGTTATAGTTTTCCAGTTTGTTGTGGCGTCTCCGTTCTAAATTCGTCGCATTTAGAACTGCCGATGTATCCTGATACATTTTTCAATTGATTTCCTACCGCAAGCTTCGGGTCCAGCGCCGTGGGAATTGTAAGCTCGCTGGGCGACGTCTGTGTCTCAGGGACGACTTAAAACGGGAAAACGTCTGAGGGGTCGCGGCAGGAAATCCAGACTTGCTGATTAGCAGGATGTACAGCGCACGAGCCCTACTTCATCACAGTTCATACATTTGAGAGCTACAAATTCCGTAGTAAAGTGGTTCCGGTGGACGGACTTCTTGCTGCCGTTACACACAGGACATGGGAGCAGGCGGTATCCACCGCAAACTTTGCAAGTTGTGCAGGCGTCCATGCTCTGGAAACAAATGAGGCAAAGTTTAGTGTTAACTATATCGTGCCTAAATGTACAGTACAACTCTTGGAGTAGAACAATTGGAGAAACATGGCCGTGTGATTTTTTGCCGCAGTTAGTGCGAGATATAACCTTCTCAACTTTATGGAAAAATAATACCCTAACTTTGGGCTTCTCATCAGAGAGGGCACTTGGGTGCGATACATTTAGGCGCACAAGCACATAAATGCAGACACATGTGGGTGCAATTACATAAGGGCGCAGAGATATTGAGCTTAGAATATTTAATAGTTTCGTCATTCATTATTAAGCGAACGTTTCCGTAAAAATTATTTCTTGTTCTCAATGCAACAATTTTTAAATTAACATTTGAACAGTTTACATTAATACTCGTTTGTAGTGCTGCCTGACAAATGTTAGTAGATGGTTAGTTAATTTCATCATCAAGAATCGACAATCAACTTTTACTCAATTTAACCAGCTCAGAAGACACGTACTTTCTTGGGTACGCAATTTTTGAACATTTTTTGTTTTGTTAGAATTGATTTTTCGAATAAAATCTGTACCAAAGTATTTTGTTATTGTTATTCCAAAAACTAATATAACAATTGGTAGTAGTATATATTCAATATTTCGAACAAGAAAATCTTCTCAACAATCCTGTCTTGTGAAATTAATATAAATCTAATATTGGAGAAATAGTGAACACAGTAATGAAATTATCGGTGGACGACATAGATGATACAAATGTTGTATACTGTGTGTATTTGATCGATCTTCATCAGCTTAATTTTGAATAATTCGCGGGGAGCAAGGCATTGCCCAGCGGGCCTTGCCCCTAGCTACATGTGGGTGAACGACTCCAGTGCATAGTGTGCAACTAAATATACTCTGTTCACTATGGTCCCGGATTGTCAAAAATGACGTTTTATGGTAGCACTGTAGAATTTCTATTGGTTTTTTTGTTACTACTAGGTTGGACAACGCAAAAGCGTAATTTTGAAAATTTGGGTTTTTGTTACCTGGCAAATTTTATTTATTTTTGCTAAAGTCAGTTCGAAATATAACCTATAATTTATAGTTTTGACATTAGTAGCTTTATTAATTGTTTCTAGTTACCCATAGCTTGACTTAAAAATATTAACCATGATATAAAGGATTGTTTTTAATTGGATTTTGACATTGACAATCCGGGGCTATAGTGAATAGAGTATATAAGCGACTTATGAAAGCTTTGCCGTGTTGACGTTGCTGCCTAAGCTTTAGTGTAGCAAACAGCATTTGCGTGTCTAGAAAACGCGTGTACCGGGTGAGTACACAAATTTGCGGCACCAGCTAGCAATGAGCGCAATTCATCCGCATAGTGTGTGGTAAAATTCCACGCGTCACACTATCCAAGGCAAGCCTAAATTCGAGAGTATACAGCAGTTCTCAGAGCCTGATTGTCAGCAACTTAATACCTACAGAGAGTGATTGTAACTTCAGCTATAAGCGGTTGCCGCAGCTGTGAGAAAATCAGACTAAAAGGAATGCGTGACGTATGTGAATTGCGCTGGGTGTTTATGTATGTAATCGCGTACAGGGCCGGCTGCAAACATGATCGGCTTCAGGCAGTTTAACGTTTGCGCTTTCAAGGGTAGCTGTTTGGGCGCTCTGTTAATATTGTTTTATAAATGTGCAAAGGTAAGTGCGAGTAGCTCCAAGCTATATCGCACGTAGAGTGTTTATTCTTATTTTATATTTGTGTTTAGAAATGGCCATGCACTTGAGGGTTTATTCCTATTCTTTTTTGCTTTTGTTTATGTTTTTGTTTTTTAGAGCCAATAATTAGTGTAGACAAATTATTTTTTCTTGTGTATGTTATTTGAAGTCAGTTTCAGCCCGAGAACGCTACAAGTGCAAACTCGCGTCCTTTTTTTAGCAAATATTGATGGTTTGTAACCACGAGTGGATATAAAAAAGTTTCATGCATACTGAGTTAGCAAGGCAAACAAATAGAGCAAAGTCCGGACAAAGAGACGAAATAAAAACGTTTTGTTTAAAAAACTATACATAAAATATACCACAGTCAAACTAAATAAATAGAGTGTGTTTTACTTCTTACCTTCCCACCTCTGTGTTTTCCAATCTATTTAAAATTTTATAAGTTTTACAAATTTTAAATAATTTTATTGTAAACTAGTAGTCTACTGCGATCAAATATAAATGCGAAAAATTGAAAAAATTATAGTACACCTAGTTTTATCGAAAAAAATTATTAGGAAAAGTTGCTCATAATTAAAGCTGATAATTGTATGCACTCAAATGTACGAAAATATGCGCATATATATGCATACATTTTGTTAAGTATATGCACCCAACGTTACAATCAATGCAAATAATATGCTCTATTTTTTTAAATAAGTAGAAGTATTCTAAATAATGTAAACATTTTAATTTTTTGTATGAGTATATTCATTTCTTTAATTTTTATTCAAAGACATCATTCATTTTAACGTTTGACTATATAAACATGGACTGCCAATGCCAACTTCATGTTGCAAACCAACATAAAAACAGATTTCCCCTAACCCCGCCAGACTATTATTCACCCAACACTCGAAGTACGAGTCTTGAAATGGATTCTATGTTGGCTGATTCCTTATACATTGCTCCTATGGGAAAAGTGGGGGTTGCTGGGAGTCTATGTTTATATAGTCAAAGATTATCAGGGACTCCCCCTTTCGTCTCTGCAAAAAGTGAAAGTATATACTTCTGTTGCACACAAAAATTTTATTAATAAATTTAATGAAATAGTAAATTTTACAAAAAAATTTCAAAAAGTTCATACATTACAAATTATTGCTAAATATAACCAAATATGCAAAATTTAGGAAGTAGCTCAAAAAGGTATAAATATGCAAAATATGCAAAATGAAACTTGGCTTAAACGATTTATTTTCATATAATTAGTATACATATGCAAACAGTTTTTTCGGCATATCAATTATTATACAAAATATGCATTTGCCATATATCAGCTTTACTCATAATCACAAAAATAGTCAAAATCCAAATTTGTTTGGAAAAATTATTGTTACGAGTTAATACAATAACTTATTGTTCCACTTGACACCTTCACACCCTTGTTTATTTTCTGACAGATTTCAGATTTTGGTCAATTATAGTACCTTTTTTGTGATTCTAAGATTTTAACTTTTTTTCAATAACTGTTTTCGGTAAAATGGAGCTTACTATGATTTTTATCATTTGTTTTTGATCGCAGTAGGCCATTGGTTTGCACAAAACTTATTTAAAAATTGTAAAAGTAACTTTTTTAGACGGTAGTATAACTGACCAAATCGATCAGAGAATAAATCAGGAAAATACAGTGGTGTGAAGGTGAGAAATGAAGCACACGGTATATGTATTTGTAGATAAACAGGTATTTCTTACCAGTCATAATGACTGACGTTACGTAACATAAAAATCTAAAGATTACTATAACTCTGCAGGGCTAAACACTATTTTAAGTAAATCCAAATAGTTGGTTGTAGTAATTGCAAATACATATAGAAGTAAGACATAATAAACCTGGAACATCCGACAAGAAAATACCAGCCCGAACGCTATAGAGTAGAAGTATATAAAAAACTAAAACGAATAGAGTATACAGTATGGTGCTACAAGATGTAGTTACATAATGTGCGGAGGTGTGGGTTAATGGTAGAATGCTCGCCTGCCACGCGGGCGGCCCGGGTTCGATTCCCGACCGATGCATCCTTGTTTTAATTTACATTAATGAATCTCTCTTAAATTAGCGAACCGAAGCTTAGCACGAGTGATTCACTAGTATTTTTATGAAAAGGATGTGAAAGTTAATAGCTATTTATGTATGTGGAGGAAAAGGTGCGTATTTATGGCACGTAGCATACGAAGCTGAGTCGAACAACATGCCAAAATAATCAGGTAAGCAACACTACATGATTGATGAAATATTTCTGAAGGTGTATGTCGTCGTTCTAATAATAACATAACAAGGGCGAGTGCAGCTCTAATTATATTACTTGCTGACATAAACAAAATGTGACGCGATGTACAGGACGAACACTTTATGAACTACACTACGTGCACAATGGTCGAAAAAACATCGTTAAAAAATTCTAACAAAAAAAACATGCGATAAACGAAATGAACAGTGACACATTTTTAAATGCTTCTATAAATGTTTTTAGTTTTGTATTATTGTGAAATACGCTAAAATCAAGACCATAGTAGTTTAATTACAGCAAGGTGAATTTTTATAAACAGTTTAAAATTGATGCAATAATTGCTTTAATAATAAAAAAACACTTCAGTTGCAAAATAATAGCGAAGCAGAATTTTTGTTTTTACAATGACTTTTAATTCACACTCGACACAACACTTACGGTTTGACGTTAATGTATCCCCGCTACTACATACGTGTCCTCGAGCTCAAGTATCCTGCAACTAAATATGTTACGCCTCTTGCTTCTATGCTTTTATGGGTCTACACCTTTGTAATCGCACCTTTTCACTTGCCTTTAAATGGCCGCGCCCTTATGTTCGGTTTCTTTATTCAACCGACCATTAAATGTAAAGAAGGGGCTTTTAGCATGTGTATATTACTTTTAACCTTTTAAAATTAATTAACTTGTTCAATCACTTGTTATTCATTCTTTGAAAACGGAAATTTGTATGCAAACTTTTTATTTTGTAGAAGCTTAAAGGTTGTTGCCTTTGATAAAACAGTTTAAATCTATTGAATTTTAAAAAATTCTCTGTTCTCTTTTTATTTTTAACGCGAAGAATATGAAGGGGTACATCTAAGTTATATGAATACGTGGAAATTAATAACTCGAAAAACATTATAGTAGCCGCCTTTTAACTACTTAGGCAATTGAATGTATAAAAACATCCTTAGAATTTTTATTTTAAAATCGTGATGATAACACACTTAAAATTTCAAAAATATATATTCCAAGTCACACTATGGTTCGAATAATCTATGACACAAAAATAAAATGTGTTTTCTATCTAAATATTGTTTATATTAAATGTTATTAAAAGCCGTTAGACATATGTGATTATAAAACTAAGTATTTATATGTTGACGTTAGATGTTTGTTTTCTTTATGCCTTGTAGTTACTCAAGGTTTTTGGGAAAATATTTGTCGAAATCAGTACACAAAGAGAAAGTATAATAATAAAGTCCAACAAATTGAATTCTATATTTAGTCTTTGTTAGTTGGGTTACAGCAACAAAATATTTATTGTATTCTGAATGCGACCGCTAAACTGTACACACCGCAGTATCCAATATTTAATTTAATTTTTTAATTAATTCATCGCGTTATTTACAACATGAGCCGAAGAACGCGTAGTGCACCTGTGTCTGAGGACATTAGCGCTGCACTTTCCCAAAAAATTGTAGGCAAACTGATGGTCAACGACGTATTTTCGGTGAAATTAGAGAATCATTTCAAAATCCATTAAAACCTACATGGGAGAACTAATTAAATGTCTCGAGGATACGGTTGCACAATTAGAAAAGCAACTGGAAAAAACTACAGCCGAATTCGATGACATTTTGGATGGATGTGAACAATAGATTCGTAAAAACAGCATAAGAATATTTGGCCTACAAAACGCAAGAAGCAAACTTAAAGGATATAAAAGTAGTGATTCATGAAGATCTAACTTGGAAAAGAATGGAATTAGTCTCAGCAGCTGTAAAAAAGTTTGGCCACAATGCAGTTTGGACTAACGATGGGATGAGTTTCGTTAAGGTAAATAACGCCATTCAGAAAATTAATAACTACAGTGAGCTAAATCCGTTTTTAAGTCGATTGTATGGGACTGGCGGTTAATAATAAACACGCCATTGAACAGATATTCAGGTGTTAAGCAGCACATCTATTTTACTTTTTTTTAGAGTGTAATTTAAATTTATTTTATTGCTGTCTATGCCAAAAATGTCATGACAAACTATGGGCACTCATACCAAAAATAAATTATATACGAACAATTATTACAGATTACGATATATTATTTTTATCAGAAACTTATCTTACTTCCCAAATAAGTAATAATGCACTTCATATTACAAATTATTCCTTGCTTCGCAAGGACAGGGACGACCATAGCGTCAGTGTTGCGGTGTACATACGAGAATCCTTGAGTTATAATAGTATTTTACATAACAAGCATATAATGTAGGATATATTACACGAGGATGAAGTTTACACACGAGCCGAAGGCGAGTGTTGTAGTCATTCAAGTGTAATACAGCCATTATATGCGTGTCAAATACAATATTTTATTTACAATTATGTATATAGTTGGTTACACTGTAAGTCTATGTCAAATTCGAGGTTAGCAGTTTATTGACAATGTAGCCCACTAATTTAAAAAAATACCCTGTGGAAAATTTCATGTTCCACTAGTGTTATATGAGCATCTTTTTGTATTTAGAGTTGGATATATAATGCACTTATTATTTAATTAATGCAATCAAGAACATTGACCAGTTGTGGATTTCTGTAAAAATAAAATCAAAAGTACTGGTCTTTGGTACCGCATATAGACCCGCTTCTTTTAAATACAAGACGTATATTGATAATTTAAATATATGGTTTACATTATATGCATCAGTATTGGATCAAGTATTTTGCTTAGGTGATTTAAATGTTAATATGTTACACTTTTCACAATCAAGTACTAAATATGTGAATTTTTAGGCTTCTTGAATCTGCATCAGCATATCACATGCCCTACCACAATTACATAAAATAAACAGCTCCTTATAGATGTCATAATATTTAGCAATCCGACAGTAGTGAAATCGTCTGGCATTAGAGTGAATTGATTTGGTTTATTGCGTTATTAATTTAAACTTCCCTAAACAACTTCCAATAATGAGAACCTTCCCCGATTTTAAGTATTTTGATGATGTGTCTTTCCAGAGGGATTTGCAATTGTTGCCCTTGCAAGAAATATATTTTACCATCAATATAAATGACAAGCTTGCTATACTAAACAGTAATATAGTAAAATTGTTCGAGAAGCATGCTTCTTGGAGGGCAGTAAAAATTACTAAGAGGTCCGCTCCTGGGTTGACCGACTACATCAATTGTGACGAATTTAAAGGACAAGGCAAAAAATATATTCAAAAAGTCCAAAAACGTGGGACATTGGAAATATTACAAATCCTTGGAAATCTGACCAATTAAAGTATAATTAACGAGAAAAAGCGTATTATGCTCAAAAATTTAAAGAGCAAAAATCGATTTGGAAGTCCCTTCAAACTTTAAATATTGTAAATAAGGCAAATTATCAAATTCTAGATCACTTATCTAACATCGAACAAATTAATGATAATTTTTTTGATAATATACCGAAATTAACAGTAGATAATATATTAAAAGATTATTATTTGAAAAGAAAAAATACTAAAAACAATTATGACTTTAAATTCACATAGATAACGGAAGAAATAGCAAAGTAATTAAGGATATAAATTTTAAAATGATTGTTTTGTATTTTTCCCTAATTATAAGATATTTAACATACATAGTCAATGTCTGCCTAACAGAAAACGTGTTTCCTAATTGTTGGAAACATGCTTTAGTTGTCCCTTGTCCCAAAATTAATGATACTTAACAGTAGTAAGATTTAAGGCCAGTTAGCATCTTTCTTACATTGTCAAAACTTTTGGAAAAATTATAAATAATCAAATGAGGGTCTACCTGACCAACTTTAATTTAATACCAGAAAGACAGTCTCTCTTTAGGCCATCACATAGTTGCACGACTGCGCTGCTAATCATAACGGATAACATTCCATAAGTAAGCGAATAAGGAGAGCTCACTATTCCTGTTCTATTGGATTACACCAAGACACTTGATACTATCAATCATGACTTGCTGTTCCCCATACTTCATTACATCGGTTTTTCAAAAAATTCAATATCGTTACTTCAAAACTATGTTAGTAATCGAACCCAATGTGTGAAGGTAAATACAGTTTCTGCATGTCATCAAATAGCACAAGGTGTGCCGCAGGGCTCTAGTTTAGAACCCTTACTGTACACATAATTATATTAAAAATTGTAAAACGCAGATGCATGCAGATGATACCCAAATATATAAATAATTTTATCCTTCTAATCTTAGTATTTCACTCGAAGAGCTATCACAAGATTTATATCGGCTGTTTGAAATGTCATCCAAACATGCTCTATCTTTAAATCTTTGTAAATCTTGTGTACTTCTGTTTGGGACGGATGCAGATCGCTATATTATTCAGAATATCTTAACAACTGTAGATAATACTAATTTGCCTGTAAGCAATAGTGAAAATAATTTAGGAATTATGTTGTACAATAGTTTTAGATATAGAGAACATATCAATAAATGCACACAAAAAGCTCATACAAACCCATAAGCAATATTTAAACCAATCAACAAAAAAGATGTGCGAAGCACTTGTACTGTCATATTTCTCATACTGCTCAGAAATATATTCCTTTTGCCTTTGATGACACTGAAACTTCAAATAAAATACAGGGCATTCACTATCCATATTTAAGATTTATTAGTGATATACTTAAGTATGACCACATTTCACACAAGCTATCTGAAGCAAACTGTCTAAATATGGAAGACAGACGTTTCCTTCGCATAGCTTGCTCATATCATAAGGTTATCAGAACTGATAACATAATAAAATTTGAGGCTCAAAGGCCTTATCACACCTCCTCAACATAAAACAACCCTTTTTAAGAGGTAATTTTTAACAACCTGCCTGAAACGTTAAAAGTCTCAGCAACGCCGCTGATTAAAATTTTGCACAAGCTTCACAAATATGGGTCAACACACGCTGATTCTGTCTACTAATAGTGTGAGATCGTGATCCATTTGCTTCGAGTCCTATAAAGAGTTTTATTGTAAGTTGTTTTGTTTTGTGAACGTGATTTAGAATACTCTTTGAGTTAGGCATTCATTTAAAACATTGTTATACTAAATAGATTAAGGTCCAGCTGAAAAACAGGGTATGTATTGTTTTTAGTGTACGCATTTGTATGGTTTTGGGAATAAAGACAATTTATTATTATTATTATCCGAATTGCGCTTTATGATTCCGGTGACGTCAACTACTGTAAATTTTATTTCATTACTCTGTTACTGTATAATTTATTATGTTTGTTCTATTTAGGTGAAATTATTGTTGAAACTTATCTGTACTGTAGGTACCAGAATAAAGACTTTATTATTATTATTATCATTATTATTATTTATTATTTCATTACGTTTTATTCTTATATTTCATATCGTGAGGAGGCTACTAAAGCAGCAGCAACAACAATAATTGGTATGGTGTTCATTGCCATGAAATAAAAGTTTTAAATTTTTGTTTATTGTTGTAAGTAAATATACAATATGTTTTAATATATGAATTTAGAGAAAGTGGAAGTCAAATATTAACAAATTCAAATTTGTTGACAAGTTAATTGACAAAAATTGATAGCGCCATCGCAATGTTCTTCGATACGACTACCATGTGACCACGTCATATAGGCAACCCATTTAACACCGTTGTCAATCATGTTTGGAGAACTCAATCTGACAGCAGCAGTGGCGTGCCGCAAATAAAAATATTAACATATTGTAAGAAGCTTACTTTCAACGAAAATAATAAAAATCCAATTTTATACGCACAAAAGTCCACACTTTGAATTCCAATGCAAAGGAAATCAAGTGGCGTACGTTAAAAGATAAGCTACACCACGAATTACAAAAATGTCAATCGGTGCTGGCATGCAATATTAGAACATTAATTTCACTAAATCCACGACTGCAACTGGTTATGAACTATTACTAAAGCATACATTACTGCGAAATTAATGATAAACTTATCTAGAAGTTGTCATGCACAGGGTGTTTCCTCAAATTTTGACAGCTTCTAGCGACTTTATTATTCCAGATAGAAAAACATTATTCAGATAAAAATGAGGTATCATCCACACTGTCCGAATTTGCTACTTAAAGAAACAATTGAGCAGCACGGGTAAACCTTTTGATTTATTGTATACTTTTTTTTAATGGAACACCCTATCTATTATGTTTATTGGATAGCGCTTAAAATTCACTTTTCCAAAATATATAAGTTGCCTACAATTACTTCATCGATTGTTGAAATATCCGCTATTAAAGAATCAAACAATTACTAATTTACTATATGAAATAAATCACAGTAACCATAGAAAAACACAGTTATCAAATAACATTGCTGGCTGCATGCGGCGTGGAACATTTAGTTGGTTTTTAAAATTGTTTTTGGTATTAAAATTGTTGATTATTTCAATGGTTACTGTGATTTATTTCATATAGCAAATTAGTAATATTTTGATACTTTGATAGCGGATATTTCAACAATGGATAAAGTAATTATTATAGGCAACTAATATATTTTTGAAAAGAGAATTTTAAGCGCTATTGAATAAAGACATCATATATAGGGTGTTCCATTAAAAAAGTATACAATAAGCCAAAAAGTTTACCCGTGATGCTCAATTGTTTCTTTAAGCAGTAAATTCATACGGTTTGGATGATACCCTACAATTTTTATCTGAACATTTTTTTTCTATCTGGAATAACAAAGTCGCTAGAAGCTGTCAAAATTTGAGAAAACACCCTGTACAAGTACATATATCGAACACACACAACTAATTGAACTTATTTTTACAGTTCTTGGAGAATAGTATTATATTATTAATTAGGCCCTGCAAACTAGTTGAATTCCTACAGCATTGCATTCATTAGCCGATAACAACAGCAAATTAATTAATGTGGTTGACAGGATAATTTTGTATTTTTATGGAGTTATGAAAAGTTAGAATAACTTCAAGTTAATTATCGAAAAAATGTGAAGTACGTGTTGCAACACAGCGATCAAGCACAAGTTTAGCGCATAGCTACTTCACAAGGTATGTCAAACATTCAGTAGGTGTAATAACCAGATCACTTTCACGGCCAACTCTAATCCAAAGTGGATTAAGTGACTATGAGCTAATCCAGATACAACAGCCCTTCGGAACGAAGCCGCCAGAAAAGGTAATTTTTTAAGTAGCCGGCGGCGGCGTCGGTAGCTGAAGATAAACTGAAACGGAGTGGATATAACACCCACAAAAAATCTGTGTTTTGATTTCTATAGGCATGTGCAACATTTCCCTTGAGAACTGGGTGTTTTTCGATATCCATGTAGCAATAACGGATTACACCTACGCAGTATACATTACTCCCACATGAATTTCATGGTCACAAATGAACTGCCTAAGATGCTGGACGGTAAAATAAATTCAGAATTGTCGAAACTAGTTTCTAATAAGGTGTTTTTTATAGTATAATAATTCAAACAATGCATTTTCGAAATGTCATTTATTGATCGTTGTGTGTGTTTATATATGGCAAGTATGAATATGCGGGTTATATGGAATAGCAAACAATTTTTTGGATTTTCGAAACATTTAAAAATGTAAAACTGGCACTTTCTGTCGTTGTAATTTACAAAAAGTATTCAATGGCTTTCCTGATTAGCTATAAATATTATTCGTCGTAATTAAAGAACTGTCGATTAATTAATAAACTCGGTCTTCTGGAAGACTTCATATTGACAAATAATCAATCCGTTAGAGGGTTTGAATGCACCATCAAACCTGACACGATATAAAAAAACTTTGTCTCTGAAAGTGATATTCGTTGGCTTGCGGTGCACACACGTGAACGATCGTTGCTTTCGCATTAGTGGTTTTATTTTGGCATTTCTGAGCTTTATTGTGGAAGAAGTAGAAATACTCGTACGTTATGGTTATTGAAGCGACACGAATTAAACCGAAACCCGCATTAAATCCGATCGTAAAATGTTAACGCTCAAATGAATCCATTAAATTTCGAAGCTTTCTAAAAAATGTTTGAAAGTAAAAGGCACGGGTGGCTACAGTTTCGATGTAATTGGTTTTAATCCTTCCGCTAGTGGAAAAGCGTAAGTTTGAAATTGAAATTGCTGATTAAAGTGCAAGCTTTAACCTATTGCAGAAGTACCTACCTTGTAAGCTTTCAGCATTCTTCTCAGCTCTCCCGATTCGTTGAGCCTTTCAATGGTCTCCGCATCCTGCAACAAACACAGAATTAGAGATCTGGGACTTACTCCCCTGCATTATCCTTGGCAGGCAAGGTGCGCTCTATTTTAAAATAATAATGGAACAAAATGGGCTTGTTCATGCACCACTGGAAAAGATCTAGGTCAGGTTTATTCAGCAAAAGCATTCAAATAGGAAATGTAAATATTTGAATGCAGCATTTATATTAGACTGGTCTGAGTAATTGTTATAAATTGCTTATTATACGACACTATCACTAAATAAACGATACAGAAGACTGTATGTCAGTTAATTTTGGACAAGAGTGTTTGCAAAGTTGACATTAGATTTACTACTAATTTTTAAAAGTTTGTCCTTGGAGTGCCGCTTTAGCCTCAAACTTGCGAAAGTCTCGATTACTCATACGAAAATAATGTGATCAGTCAAGTCTAGGTGATTTGGGACATTTCTGACCTTTTGCTCCGCTGATTCGGTCTCTGCGGAAATTTGTATAATACTCGTAAGAAGCTTACAAACAATCCGCCTTTTCAATATTCTCAGCCGAGATTACTCGGCATTCATCTTGTTGCACAACGCAGGTTATAAACTGTAGTTTTTTTCCTGCAAATGAAGTAAACAAAGGGCGAAGTGTACCCTCTCTCTAATTTATTACAAGAGTTTAATTTCACCTACGAAGTTTTTTCTTTCCTGAGCGTTAACCCCGGCTAGTCGAATTTAATTAGCTTTGCAACAAACGTGGGTGGAACAATAAGCAAAGTATTTTCTCTAAAACGGCTCTCCAGTGGTTTGGGTTGCTATCGGCACAGGATAATCAAACAACTTGAGAAATGGGCATACATAAATGCCAGCAGTGTTTTGACTGGAAGTAATTACATTTTGAGCATTTAAAGGTTTGTGAATTTTCTTCTATATACAAAGGAATTTGCCAATATTATTTATAACTTCTCAATATCAGACAAAAGTTTTTAATACATACTTATGGCAGGGGCAATACATGCGTAGTGTTATCTATATACTGTTAATTTTTCAATTGAGTGTCTTTTGTTATTTAGTTTAATCACAGAAAAATCCTTCCTTAACGTAATTGCTGTTTGCATTAATTTGTTGTTCCATTCTAATAACTTGCATAACGAAGCAATTATTCTGTTTCTAAGTTCTGTTTACATAAGATGTTCAACGATATACCACAATTTAGTTATTACGTGCGAATATTAAGCATACACACAACCATTTACATCAACCAAATAGGAGACCATTATCCTAAGATTACGTATACGTTTAGAATTATTTAACAATTTCAGTCGACCGAACCTCAATACGTAAAAGGCTTTAATTTTATAAAATAGTACAATAAAGGCTCGTTTTAAATATTTTTGTAAGTAAAAATGTACTACAGCAATAATGCAATACTTAGTATTCAAGGTATAAATTTCTTTAAACGGAGACCTGGCTCCTTCGCCTATATTGTTTATTTTCATGTTTACAAATACAGCTAATTTGTAGTTTCATATTTTATTTAATTGCTAATCAGAATTGGACGTTGTAATTTAGCATAGTTCAATGTGTCTCGAATCAGGTCCTTTACCATGTATGTTACGCGCGCAACGGCGACAGAACCAGTAGCCAGCGGGCTTTGGCCCAAGGTGCATGTCTTTAAGCGGCTATTTCAATAAAAGTGATTGAAAGCCCTCCAATCAATAGTTCCTGCACCCTTAAGTGCTTGTTATTGCCACAGGCCAACGTTACACTTCAACTAGACGCCATTTTTTAATGTCAACAGGGTGAGTACACATTGTGGCGCCCCAAAGGTGTTTTGAGACGTTCCAAAAATTTCATGACGTCGTTCGACCGAGCAGCGCCAAAGCAAGAAGCGTGGGGAATTTCCACACAATTAGACATTCTAGGGATGAATTAATCCGAAGATGAGACTGATTTTGTACTTTGCAATTTTCAATTCCCGATTTTGACATAACTTAAGGAAGCGATCGCGCAAACTTGAAGGAATGCGTTTGGGAATGTGAATTGCTCTGGGTTCTTATACATGCAATCCTGATATCGAAAATTCGTGTAGTTT
>CALNHX010005920.1:0-98716 GCA_940337035.1 Agriotes lineatus | reverse complement strand
TGCAAACACAAGTAGAGCTGTAAGTATTAACACAAGTGACAAGACTTATTTTACCTGTAGGAAGTACACTCACTGCTATAATTGGTTTAAACCTGCTAGTTTATTTCTTCATAGTGGAAAATAATTCGCAATATTAGTAGAATTTAAATCCTTAACTATACTGCACCCTATAGTATGTAAGCATAACTGCAATAAAAAGTAAACTTGAGCTAAGTATACAGTTGCATAAAAACATTTCTGTAAGTGCAGCGTGGTTCAGTAGGGTTATCCAAATTGAGGTACTTCTGCTAATAGCTGCTTCCCCAGAATCCGCAAGACCTTGTCGAAAATGTGGAATTGGGAACCTCTCTGGGGACTTAATCACTTTGTCTTCATACTTGCTATTTTAGGGGAGCTGGTTATTCATGATCTCTCAGGTTGGTCAGATGGGTTGGAAGATGAGGTAGAATGTAGGAGGGATAAAATAGGCTACGTACAGGATTAAGGTTCGAACATGATTCCTTCCTTGTACTAGGGGTGCGAGAGATGACCATGGTTCGAGTGGACAGTGTCGTTTCTCTGAAAAAGGCCTACCTTATACCGAGATTGTAAAGGAGTGCCATTTACCTATAGTGCCTTGATAGAGACAGTGGCGACAATAGGCACAATTTGCCACAAAATGGCGGCCAATGGCCTACTAACTTTAAAAATTGAACGTTTTTGAATGGTCATGGATACACAACGTAGAAATAATATGTTGGTGGCACTGTAAGTCTATGTCAAATTCGAGGTTAGCAGGTTAGGTTTTGCGTCAGTTTTGACACAAACTGACGCAAAATCTAACCTGCTAATCTCGAATTTGACACAAAATGACGCAAAACCTAACCTGCTAACCTCGATTTGGTATAAACAAACAAAAGCATCCACAAATTTTGCTTCTTAATGGCGGCCGATTCGAGCGACCAATAAAATAGAATACACTCTATTGTCGCCACAAAATGGCTGTCAATGGCCTACTAACTTTAATAAATTGAACGTTTTTGAATGGTCATGGTTACACAACGTATAAATAATATGTTGGTGGCACTGTAAGTTTGTGTCAAAACTGACGCAAAATCTAACCTGATAACCTCGAATTTGACATAAACTGACGCAAAAACCTAACCTGCTAACCTCGATTTGGTATAAACAAACAAAAGCATCAACAAATTTTGCCTCTTAATGGCGGTCGATTGGAGGGACCAATAAAAAAGTCACACTCTATCGTCGCCACTGTGTCATATAAAGTCACTGTAACTTACCCTTATTTCCTCAGCGTCATCTTACGGGAACGATATAAACTTTACTGCTAGGGTGCTACAGGATGCTGTGCCAAGGTAAAACGACTATTTATTCATTTTAACACAGAAACTGCTCCAAAAAATCAATAAAGACATGCTAAAGAATTTGTCTTGAACGGGTAGCGGAGAGCGAATACTGGAAAAGGACATAAATGGTAGGTGCACCACCCAGCCTAGAAGAAATTCTTAAAGTGATAGAAGATGAAAGGTTAAAGGTTGTAGAAGAGGAAAGACTGAAGCTCCGTATTATGCCAGGTGAATTAAGTTAGTAATATCATAATCACTAATGGCACTACTAATAATCATCTTCATACACATTGTTTTTATCGTTATTGTATGTGGTAAGCTAACCGAGTAGTTCACTATAAAATTTATTGCTGGCACGTTTTATAAGAAATTTAGACTAGTTTCTAATATTTCATATTTTTATAGCAATTAACAGAATATGTTCAAAATATACATGAAACCAATGCAATTCTTTCGGTAATGATTTGTTGAAACTATGTTTGATTACATACTGATCCAAAAGTAAACTGGACTATTTGCATATATTGGTGCAATTTTTAAAAATATTTTCCAAAAGGGCATTTATGGCATTTTTGGTAACCTTTCATGATTGTGTCACTATAAAAAGCATTTCTTTTCATAATTTGGTTTAAAGAAAACTAAGTCCATTAATAAAATATTATCATATTAAAATTTTGAATTTTGCCCATATGTTGCTAGCACATTGCATACAAAGTATACCAAATCGTTGCCAAATATTTTTAAACGTTCCGAAGAGACTCAAAGAACTATTCATTAACCTTTTTTTGTGATTCCTCTTACTTTTGTGAAATATAGTTTTTTATAATTTTATAATTTTTTTATTTTATTAATATGATTTTGTTAATTCTTCAGTTAATATTTGAGGATAGTGCAATTATGTTTAATATATAAAACAAAAGCTTTTATATATATTGTAACGATCCGGCCGCCGGTCATTGCCCCGGACATATGACCCAGTGCCCCGATTGTTCCAGAATATCTGAGAAGCGGTCTTGGGGCCAGGTGTGGCGGATGAAGTCGGCAGCCGTCGCTGACTAATACGTGTGCAGCCTTCCGGATCGATCCAGAGCCAGGTGCCAAGGATGACCCACGAATTCTGGAACGCGCTCGAGATCAACACTCGCGAATATGCGTCATGCATTTGCCGGAGGTTCGATCAAGGTCTGGACGTTTCTAGAATGACTCATTCGTGGGATATAA
Organism: Agriotes lineatus; assembly: GCA_940337035.1. Taxonomy (NCBI): domain Eukaryota; kingdom Metazoa; phylum Arthropoda; class Insecta; order Coleoptera; family Elateridae; genus Agriotes; species Agriotes lineatus. Next base: position 96,149 of record CALNHX010005920.1, on the reverse strand, counting down.
ATACTCGCGAGCGAGAATAGACAGGCAGTTCTCATCAGACTCGTAGCGCGCGTGATATAAACGAACCTTGTGTATATAACCTTAGTGAAATAAATAACAGATAAATAACCATATAAATCGTTAGTGTTTAAGTCGTAAATAGCCAAATAAATAATTGATGTTTAATCCAGCGCATATAAATATATAAATGTGCCGTTGTTAGAAATAGTGCCTGTAGTTCGTTAGTTTAAGTAATTTGTGTTCTGCCTTGTTAATTCGTGTGTTTGTAAATAATAATAATTAATAGTAGTAAATAAATGTTTAATACATGTCGTATGATTTTTAAATAGCACGAACGTAAAAACGTAACAATATATTGCGGAGCAGTATAGTAAACTTGGTTATTTTAGGAAATTCGCCCCTCCGAATTTAACTTTAGTCCTGCTGATTAATTCTGGTCATTTACGACTTCCATTAAGTTCGGAAAGGCTCAAACATTTATTAATTTCTACTTCGGGTAAGCTCAATTGGAGAAAATGTTCACTCAAATCTCAAATGTATATGGTCAGGAAAAAATATATATTGCAACAGCAACACATTCAGCACGTAAGTATCGGTGGCTACGGCATTTGATCTGAAGCGAAGTATAGTCGCCGCCCCGCTGTATAACTTGTGGTCAAAGTGGTGGGCGTGGCCTATGTGTGCTGCAGTTTTGTTTACGTTTTGCGTTCGGCAAACACACTCCGAAAGTACAAAGATTACACGATACCTGTGGCCCGGGGCCGGGGGTGTGTAATGGTTGATGCGATTTGTGGTGGTGCCTTAGGATGGAAATTTGCTAGCCCTGGAGTAACGACAGCTTGTGTTTCCACCTGGAGAAATTCGCTCGCTTTAGCGGGAGAATTGATTTGACAGTGCCGGTGTTCGCTTGCGGCGAGGTTCTTCACGCTCGAGCTGGAGTGGCGTAATTCGCCTTTGGGCTTCAGGAAGACGTCGTTGGACGTACAATGCTGACTCTCCAGGTAAGTTAATTACTGAGGTTATATTGTTCGTGCTGCCTTCGTGTGGGACGTACAATATGATTATGTGGTTATTAATAGGTTATAATATTCTTGCCGCCTACGGTAGTGTCGGGGACGTGAGGCTTTGAATTAATAAAAAATGCGTTAGGAGACAGAGAGACACTGTCACATTCTAACGCCAGGAGAGGGTTTGGAGGAAGGGAAGTCTAGTGACTCAAGTCGGACTGGTCGGGATCGGTAGATTCAATTGACTCAAGTGACTTAAAATGGTTGTAAAACCTACCTTTATACTCATCGAACCGCTTTATCGACCACTGAGTGAAAGACGGCACCGAGGTTGCTTTTTCGTGTTTTCGCGCATCGCGGGTGTGTGATTTGTTATCACTAGTTCGAGCGCCGGATAGATGTAACGCTGGATTAGGCGATGTACAAATTAAATACATTTTAAAACAATTCTTTGGCTCCGCTTATTTGTTTCGCCATTTACCCGTCTATTTCAGGCCAACCTGTATATTTAAAATTTTTAGTCCGCTTATTTTGTACCGATTCTGGAAAGTCCGAATTGCTCGTTATCGCGAAGCTCCATCCTTCAGCTGTTTTTCGCTTGTTGGCCGATCCGCGAGCATTCTTTTCCTGCATTTCGACGAAGCAACTCGCTTCTAAGAAGGCGTAGTGTGTGCTTATTTCGCCACGACAACTAATTTCGTTTCCAAGAGCTGATAATCCGAATCAGGTAAGATGACGTTTTTCTGTTTGTTATTCCCATATTGATTACATTTTCTTTAGCTCTTAAATAATAGTTGTAACCCAAAAATTTTACCTGGAAAACAAGGCCGCCGTCCTGTTTTAATCATCTACACCGGCTAATGCTCTACCTAACTTCGGCTATTGGAAACGTTGTTCTGCTTCGATTACGGGCGCATCCGAGGTACTTCTAACCCCGTGGTGATAGCAACCCCTGACCAATTGTTTCTGTCAGCAACTAATGGGTGCTGAAAAATCAAGGTTAGTGTCGCTTTTCCCGGCCTGCAAGTTAATTTTGGAATGGCTATTCCACGATTATTCGAAGTCAAATTATATTCGATATCTGGAATTTGTATTCCAAAACCATCAATTGTTAAAATTTGCATCTACGATTAGCATTATTATCAACCTGTAAAGCTCAATTTCATACATGCTTTTGTTTTTAATATTTAACCTTTTATGCATATATTTAATTATGATTAATATTAAATCTACGATTTTGGTGTGTGATTGAAACTTTTGTAAAAGGAGCATTCACGCCTTTTGAACTCAATAGCCTGAGCAGGAAGGTTTAATGATATGAGAGTGATAAGCTTATGCCTTGATTAAATTTAAGGTCACAATTTACTTATTACCCCGAAAGGGGTTTTTTGCTCTTTGTGCGTGTCGCGACCTTCAGTTATTTGCACATTTTTTATTATTATCACATTGGTTATGACCGAATTATTTTAACTATTCATTATCGACTACAAGACGATTTTTTTATTATTAAATAAACGCTAGTCACTTGTAGTTTATCCTTTATTATTCGAAATCATTTGATTTCTGGCGCCCATTTCCTTTTTTGAAGATATTACAGGGTGCACAGCTGGCGATTTGAATCCACGACCATATCGCCCAATTTGAGTTAGCTCGGCCATCGCGGTAAGTGAAGATTTTTTCAGAGCTACCGTGGTGTACAAATTATAGGGGGGTTGATCTGCGATTTTTTTTACTAACATTGCTTAATTTTAATTAATTAACCGCAAGTCAGCTTCTTTATCGTTTTAATTTTTGATGTACAATTCATAATTTGCTGCAGAAGCTAGCGTTACAATATAATTCACAATTGTGACATTGCGACTTACTTTTGCTCAAACGTCGCATTTTGATTTATATTACTGGATTAACCTGCAACCACTTGTTAATATTCGTAATATAATAGATGTACTGGCACTATAATTCAATAATCCTAGAAGATGCAGAACGGATACAAACTTTGGGTTAACTTGGTCTAACTGCTACTACTACAATACTTACATTGTTTTATGGAGGACTCAGTCCAGATCCAAATTTGAGGAATTTGGAACAAATGCTACTACGAAGCTGAAAAAGTTGGGGTAATTACAAGATTCACGAAGAACTTCATACGGGAAATTTAGATCAAATATAGCGGGTGTGAGAGCGAGGATACGGAAACTCTGACCTTCCGCCTTGCAGGCCAAAGCTCCTTCATGGGGTGTTAGTGCCTCACCATTATTATACTGCTATGAAGCTCAAGGAATTGGGCTTACAAACATTCCTACAAACCAACAACAACTGCTGAGGTGTATTAAAACGTTGGAGAATAGAAAGAATATATTGAACTGCGGTCAAGGAAAAACATCCTAGGACTAATCCACCAGACGTGAGAAGAATTACCAACGGCACACACCGAAATCTACCACCAAACTGAAACCAATGGCACAAGCTTGCCTTACAAATACAACATCAGGGAAAATTATAAACAACAACTACGACGATATCCAAACAACATTAGCTGGCAAAAAACATCCGCCAATTGCATAGCAGCCAGCAACTGGCTCTGATTGGTAGAACTTTGTGTTGCCATCTGATAGTCAAGTACCCCCCTTCCCGCGTTACTGTCCGAGGCACTTTAAACAGGTTTCAACATTTGGCATGAGTGTCTCTACTTGTTTGGTGTATGTACGCTGGCTACGATGGGGGGGGGGGGGGGGGGTATCGATTTCATACAGACGACTTTTCATGAAAACTTAGGAATGTGTTCTATAAAGGTTTAGAACCATGGTACCAGATTTTGGTTTTACTACGATGCACCGTTCAGTGTGAGGAGGCCCAAATACAAAAAAAGATCAAACAATGAACATTAAAAAAAATTGTTCTTGACGAGTTGTATCATCTCCACAGCGACATTTCCGTCTTCTGCATAAGTGATACCCCAGAGTCAGTATCTACTTAAAAATTCTAAGGAGGAAGATATCTGAGAGGGAGGTAGGAGCAAATCTCATACAGACGAATTTCTATGATTATTCAACACTATAATGAACGAACCAATGAAAATTGTTCAATTTGTCAGAAAGGACCAATCAAAATTGACTGTCTTTGAAAACACCTAATGTCACAGTGTTTTCACGTGAGCCCGATTGGTTTCAATGATTTCAATTTAGTGAGTGACATTTAGCCAAAACGTCAAAGTGAAGTTTTCAAATCGGCGTCGTTCTAAAAACTCAGTATTGAATTAATAGTGGAAAACGTTAAAAATGTATTCTGTCGAACACGGTACAAGTCATATAACCATATTGTTGAATAATCTTTCCAAATACCATTCAAGGTAAAATTTTTTAAGAGAATTTTGTTCGTTAACATGCAAGTTATTGCAAATTTCTCTTAACAAAAACCGCTCAAATTCCACTCGACCTGCGGTCTTGCGGAATTTTTAACGCAGTTTTGGTTTCGCGAAATTTAACCATAATAATTTGCATGGGAACAAAAAAAATTCTCAAAAAATTTTCACCTTTTGTGGTATTACCCTTGCAAATTTACGGAGAGGTTTTATGTAGCTTTAGAACAATGGTACTAAACTTTGGTTACACCGCAATGTACCATTCAGTGTGAGGAGGCCCAAATACCCCAAAAAATATTGAAGAGGGGACGTCTTTTCTGCAAAAATGGATCTGAAGATTTTAATCAGTTTCACAGATAACAGCTCCTTCTTACTCATAAATGATGCCCCATAATCAGTATCTACTCAAAATTTCCAGGGAGGGTGATGTCTGGGGTTAGAAATCTTATATCGGTGCAGCTTCTGGGGTATGAAAACTGGAATTGCGGGAGAGACTATTCTGGGTACTGGGTCATTTTGGTATAGGTGGCCATGAGAAAGCGATGAATTAGCAAGAAGTTCCGCAAGTGCCTCGATTTGCACTCAAAATGAAAGGTACTGAATTGACGGACCACAGCAGCAAGGCATTCAAAAACAAACCTCGCAAAGTAGGGTTGTTGCAGTTTCACTAACATAACATGGGGCTGTTATGAACACTTGTGGAAGACCGGGAAATGCAATGGAGACTTTACTTGTAGACTCTGCAGTAAGGAAACAGAAATAGCGATGCATATTTTGTGTCTGTGATGTGTTGTAAAGGAAAGGACAGCGTATATTCGGGCAGCCTACTTTGAAACCGAAGGACTTCCCTACACACCAAGTGAAGGACATTTTATCTTTTAACACATGGAAGAAAGATCACTGAATGGATGTGGTCATCTACCAATTAGAGTATGCATAATATGGAAAATATAAATTGAGAGCTCTTTAAAGAAAATTCAGCTAAAGCAGAGAGTTGTTTTTTTTTGTTGATGAGTAACGCGACAGGTAATTGATTCACTTACAACATTAATTATGTTTGTAATGCAAAGTATCTTCTTCTTGCGTAAAAAGTTTTTCTAGAAAAGGAACTTTATTATTTAAATTGACATCATTTATGTAAAAAAAGATGTTGCTTTTACCCTTTATTCAACTAGTCTCTCCTTTCCAAAAATTTCATAGTTCAAAACTGAAAAACAACAAACTGTTGGCATTTAAGGCAGGAAGTATGTGTTGCATGACACGTACTATATTGGTAATTTCTCATATGTAAACTAAAATATTTCAAACTATATCTGAATTTAATATAAACATCACACATTCAAATAATTAGTACTTTGATATTTAGATATGTGTATAGATTTATATAGCGGCACTTTTAGAAATGTAAAACGCTTTACGTTTTTATATCTATTACCATAGAAAACTATTGATCGAGTCAACCACATTCAAGTTTTATTGTCACATAATTTGAATAATTTACCAGTCAGTATGTGGTGTTTTTACAAGGACGCAGTAAAATGGAAGTTTTAGGGAGACTTATTTGATTTTTATTCAGAGAAATCTTATACATAATACATTTTGAGCATTGTTGCAGTTGTTATAGGAGACAGACCTTTGGGCTGTATTTGAATTTAAGGCTTTTAGTAATTTTCGATCTTTGATATTTTATATTCTGTAGGTATATTTGTGTTTCAATAACCAAATGTTATTTGCTTAATTGCAGCCCAAAATGTTTGCTGCGGCATGTTATGCCCCATATTCAAAATAAAACTTTTAACTCAGAACCGTGCAGGCTGTACTGTTACCAACTCCGTATATAATATTTTGTTAATACGAGTAACCGTGCGTAAGAACAAATCGAGTAACGAAAAAACTTGTATTTAAATTTGTTATCTGGCGTATTAGTATTATCTTTATTCAGTACAAGACTACTTGAATTTGCATTTTATTTTGAATTTGCAAAAACAGAATTTTATCAATATTACATTTTAGGCATTAGACAACGTATCTTGACGTTTGTAATGTATAAATTCAAAATTCCCAATTCAGTTGTATTAACCTTCATATTTATTAACAATTAAAAAGTGTGTGTGTTATTTCAAATTGGAATAAAGACACCCAAAAATAAAAATTTCAGGCTTTTAAAATATTTTCTGTTTGGTTGCACGTAATCTAAGTTTTTTGTTACACAAGTTACATATACAGTTCAGCACGAAGGCTACATTTCGCACCACACGATACTACTAGAAACGCGATTGTTCAATATAGGAATAGAAACATGAAAAAGTTCTCTCGTAAATCCCGAACTTGAAAAATCCTTTATGCGGTGCTAAACTCATGCTGTGACCTTAAATAAAATCCTTGTTTAGTTCTGGCACATAATCAGAAACTGCCAATAAATCAGCTGCTGATAAATGCACTGCCATTAATGTAAAAGGCGGTACTATTGGAAAATTACTAGAGGCACTTTCGTTCTCATTTTCCTCAATTTCATATAAAAGCTCCCCTACTAAGCACTACTCGTTCAAGAATATTACATTTTGAAATATGTTTCATGTAATATTAATTAACATAAACTGCGCTGAAAAATATATACGTATTACGTATAGGTATTCCAGCAACAACTTTTTGAAATAAATAACTCAATACAACCCTGCTTATGGTGCTTATATTTAAAAAAAAATCATTACATCGCTTATGACTTAAGATATATTTTTGATCCAACATCTCCTAGTTAGAGGGCTATAATTAGTTCAATTTTAATCATTAAGTGGCACATATCTCACTCATGGTGTAAAACCATAAGTTACTAGTGGACGTCAGTACCAGAGCACACGTGAAATTGCAATGACGTAAACTGGAAATGGGCCTTGAGAGGGTGCTTTGTTTTTTACTTTCTTTTACGATAAAGTATTGGATTCACTCCAAAAATTCGAAATTGAGGTTTCAACAAATCTTCACGTTTTAGAGTCCCCTGAACCCAAAAAACATGTTTTTGTTTATTGTTCTGTCTGTCTGTCTGTCTGTCTGTGTCTCTGTCTGTGAAGAGAATATCTCAAAAAGAGGTATGGCGTCAAAACTTTATATACAGGGTGTAGAAATGCTTTACGCACCATAGGGATTTCAATGGTAATTTCTTCATATGAAAATATTTGCTTCCCTAATTATTTTAGAGCAAACTTGTAGTGACGTTTTTTGTAGAGAAAAAAATTCTGTTATCCATTTATGCCAGCATTTGTCATTTTACATTTCGGAAAACCGAAAATTTAAAGAAAAAAATTACCATTTTTAGACAAACCAGTGGTGCCTTGAAATTACTAAATCATCTCAAAGCATCAACAAATTAGTTTGCTGTTTATTTGTTTGCATCTGTCAAATGTAACGGCAACCAAATAAACAGCAAACTAATTTGTTGATGCTTTGCGATGATTTAGTAATTTCAAGGCGCCGCTGATTTGTCTAAAAATGGTATTTTATTTCTTTAAATTTTCGGTTTTCCGAAATGTAAAATGACAAATTCTGGCTTAAATGGATACAGAATTTTTTTCTCTACAAAAAACTTCAATACAAGTTTGCTCTAAAATAATTAGGGAAGCAAATATTTTCATATGAAGAAATTACCATTGAAATCCCTATGGTGCGTAAAGCATTTCTACACCCTGTATAAGTTTTGTGTACTATCTAGAAGGGACAGCAATCATTTGAAGAAAATGGCATAACCGGAAGTAGGTGTTTACTCTTGTGATTTTTCAGTTTTTTTCGAATTTTCAAAAACCGCTCTAACGATTTTTTTCAAACTTTACAATTTTATTACATTTTTAATGTGTATTGATGTGAGATAGGTAATTTTCCAGTTCAATACTTCTAAAAATAATTATAAGATCACTGTAAAAGGAAGTTGTGTGAATGTATCACACCAGATTTTTGCTTTAAAAGGTGGCGGAACAAGAGTGCGTATCGACTGCGACAAAAACCACAAGTCGTTCACTATAATTAGCGTAATTTTGGTGGCACTGTTAGTCTAGGTATGTCAAATTTGAGATTATGAGGTTAGGCTTTGCGTCATCGTGTCAAGTAACAAATACAACCTAACATTCTAAGACTAAGTAGGTAGATCTTCCTATAATTTTATATAGGGTCATAATTTCTCATTTAAAACTTTTTTTTGGTAAAATTTTGCCGTATCATGAACAAAAAGTGTAGTTTACCTGAAAAGAAAATAGTTTTCACTTTACTGTCAAGGCCGACTTGTTTTTTCAAAAACTGAATTCTCTTCAGACCAAGCAGGACCTAATCCCACAATCTTAAAATACAATTCAAACATTTTTAGTCCATCTCACTTCTTGTAACATCAATCCTGGGACACACTGTATATGTGTATACATATTGCAATGGATAGCTCTCTATAATTAAATTAAATATTAAATTGTTAGAGCATCCACACAATATTTTGTTTGAACTAAAATTCTCAGTCAGATTAAAAGTAAGCTCTAGTTATTTAAATGCCTAAATGAATGGTTACATGCCCGTTTTTTATATTTTATCTACCTGCAAATAATAATCAATAAACGCTAGCTCTTAAGTAAAGCAATCACTCTAACTCACTTGGGTTCCTTGTCAATTGTAAATTATAAATTATTTAAGTACGGTTCTGTCTACCGCATTAGTTCCAATACGCAGAAGCAAAATATTAGGTATTTGGTCAAATGTTACACAAAATGGATTCCGTATGCAAGATTGCATGGTTGACGTTTTAAAATCGTGAAATTATCAAAGTTTGTTCAGGTATTTATTTGAATTTTCGTGCTTTGGCGGCATTAATTATGTTTTGTTTTAGGCAATTAATTGTTTATGACGTCAGAACAGACGCCGCTGGCGGAAATTAGCAATTGTTTTTCGGCCGTATCCGGTTTTACCTTCACATAACCTTAAATAATGGAATCCGCTTGTTTTGCGAGCTGCACCTCCTCTATAGCCGCGGAAATGCTAGGATATTCTTAAGTAATGCACGTAATTTTCACGGGCCTAACATAGATACTTTTAGGTGAAATCTGTACCTTATTTTATCCGAACTGCCTCGGAAACTCTGGGGTGACGCCGTTGAGATTCTAAAACTGCTACGGGCCTCATTGATGTGAAACCTCTTGGAGACGTTGTTACAGAGCTGCTCTACGTCCTGGAATTTTTCCCTCTAGGCTGCGATGATTTCCTTGGCTACACGCAGTGATCGAAAATTTGAGCTGAACGTCTGCTGACTTCTCGGAAGGGCTCCCTCGTGCACTTTCTAATTTTTGGTTGCGGAAACACTCACAAACGATACCACACCAATGGGATGTGCACTAATTAAAACGGTATACTTTTTAAGTTGAAAAATGCTCATTTATTATACAAAAATATGATTTAAAGTGGAGCACAATTTATATTGCCATTTCTTCTAATTTATTTATGTGTTCTCCCCAACTCGGTTATAAACAAAAGATAATCTAATATTAATATAAACGGAAATTAACCAAGTTCAAATCAATTACATTTTGAAATAAATCTGCTTATAAACTATTATATTTACAAATTTCTTATATCTAAAATATTGTAATTATTAAAATGTCTCTTTGCGCCACCACACGTTTTATTAATCGGCCTGCTAGTTCCACTCGCGTAATTGCACTGATTATTTTTTTAGAGTTCACTTTCTGCACAATTCCTTTTTCTGTCTCTGTTTGCTTTTCACTCGTTTTCCCATGTCATATGTACTTTTTACCATTGATATTTCCTGTTCATTATGCCTGCCTTCTGATTTCTCTTTGCAACGTATAATTAGTTTATTTTGGCTTATACCTTTTTATAGGAACCCTCACAAAATTTCACTGTCTAAATTAATTGAATTCTATGCTTCCTTTTCTTGCACATAGCAATCCCTTTTGTAATTAATGATTTATTTTTGTTCGGCGATTACTTTTGCACAAACCTCTTATTTAAATTGATCTGACAGTCAACTTAGATCCCTGTGAGAAATGAGCTTTGCCTTTTGCGTTCCCTATTCAATTACTACTCTATTACTGACATCTATTTACCAATGCATTTATTCTGCGAAATTCAAGTTTTAGCCTTGTAGTTATATAAAACACCTCAACCCTGTGCTTATTGAAATGTCCATTAAACTGTCAACGCTATCAGAGTTGAGTTGTAGGGCCTAAGACCATTCCAATATATGCCAGTTTTGGAATTCGGTGTTTCTCCATTCTATTCTTTACCATTTTTAATTGTTTCCAAAATGGGAAATATTTCAAGACTTTCTCGAATGACATTTTTTATATGGTCCGCCCTGGTGAATCCATCTACTGCTTTTAAAAATTTCATTTTGTTAGCCTGCATGCCGGAACAATCTTTTTGTTTGACATATGTTGACCATCTCCAAAAGCACACGAAGTGCTCGAATAGTTAAACAAATGGATTAGCGAGATAGCATAAAGGGCAGAAACAGTATCAAACTCAAAAAAAAACATAAATGAAGTGTACAGTACAATTCCGATGCTACCACAGAAGTACAACAATTAGAACCACATGTATTAACATTATAAAGAGTAACAGTAGTACTGCCAACATTACTCGAGGTAAGATTAACTATAGTAAACAAGGTGACAAGACACCAGGAGTGAATACTATCTAACTAGAATTCCTAAGCAAAGATAGTGAAATAGTAAAAATATAATAAGTAAGGAGGTGCAAAAATTGGAAAAGTGTTACTTTGCTGCCAGTTTCAACTAAAATATTATCCAAGATTATATTCAGTAAAATAAGCCTATGCTCGCTATACCTGCTGAGATACGTGAGAACCAAGTATCAGAATCAATATAAATAAAGCCAGCCGAAGTCACCATTTTTGTTTTTAATGGTATGGTGCTTATGAAGCGAGTTGTACAAAAAGTAAGACCTTGAATCGTAGATGATATCTATATTCTGTCGCATCTATGATCTATGAACAAATGCAGTAAACACAACTTAGAACAGGAAGGGAACATTTTTAATAACAATGTCTTTAGGGTGTATGGTTTTGCTGACACAGTTTTTTTATGAAAGTATGTTGTTTTGGTAACGCCATCAGACAAACTAACTTGATCAAATTCCCGAGCCAAAAGCAAAGGAATTTGTCGAGAAACGTTGCTAAAAAGCAACACTTCTTAAGTGATACATTTTCCTAGTAAAATCATGAACTGATGGGAATTAATTATTCCAAAGCCTAGTCGGAGGAAATTGGTTTAAAATTCAGTCAGCGACATACCTATACAGTTAACGGGGAGCGCGAATTTCTCAGAGATCGCCGATAAAATGTGGTAATAAATAGTTCTTTGCATCTGTATCTTTCCATAACTAGTAGTTCGTATACAAATGACACGCACATACAAAGAAAAGCGACACATCTCCCCCAAAAGCGTTTAAATGCTTTGCATTAATATTCCACACAAAGTAGTAACCAAACCATCCTGATAGGTTATTTCGTTTCCGAGATATTATTCATCCGGCGTGACATACTCTACTTTACTTTTCCGACTTTAACGCTAAATCCGTTGCTGTCTTTACAAAAGTTATAATGCAGTGTCATGAGACCTTTCGTATAACTTTGGGTTGGTCCTGATTGATTACCACTGTTTGCGTCAAAAGTTGTAAATTTATAAAAATCGTAGGCTTCAAAGCAAAACTTCAACAGATTGTTCAGAATTAACAAACAAAATCATTTACAAACAACACCACATACTTTACTATTATACTATACCATAATAGTTCGTCTGCATATCATATACAGGGTGTTTCAAAATTGCACAAATATAAGGGCATTATTCTGCATCAAAAAATAAGAGAAAAACTTTAATGAACATATGCCCCAAAATCATTCATTTCAAAGATATTCTTGATCAAAGAATTAAAGATAGAAACTCGTTTTTCAAACCTTTAAGATTTAGTAGGCTGGTGTTGTGTTCTAACACATGTTTTTTGTTCACATAAAATGTGTGGACGTTGTTCTATAGTAAAAGTAGAAAAATAAATTAATTCAGGTAAATTTTTCTTTCTTTCTTTTTTCTTTTCTTTTAAGTAAAATTTATAGTAACTTTTCGAAGTAGTCACTCACAATTATTCTGACAGTTGTAAGTGAAACCAACATATAATGAAAACAATACACCAGCCTGCTAAATCTAAACGTTTTAAAAACGAATTGCTATTTTTAATTCTTTGATCAATGATATCTTTGAAATTAATTATTTTAGGACATATGTTTATTAAAGTCTTTTTCTTATTTTTTGCTTCAGAATAACGCCCTTATACTTATTCTGTAAAATTATGACTTATTTAGGTACTGCAGTAACAATAAGATGTGGAGCAGAGGAACATGAAAAGTAGGAGAGAACAAAGGCAATGCGACATTTAGGCCGTAGTCTCACTAAGCCACCACTAGTCAGCAATAGCCATTACCTAATATTCCAGCATGCGTAATGATATGCGGTTGGTCTCACTGAGTCACTGCTAGCCCACAACGATCACCAACGAGTTTGAAATTTCCAGCCAACTTCGCCCAAGGAAGACTTCTTGCAAATGTGCGATAAGGCTAGGTTAAATGTAACGCGGTTATAGTTGCCTCCTTTTGTCTCTTTTACAGCATTTACCTTGTATCTCTTGGGTCCCATTTCCATGGAGGGTAAAACCTGAGTTATGTGCAAATTATTACTTTTATATATTTTCCAGTTACAGCAAAAATAAACAAAATTTATTTTTTTAAGGTGCTTACCCTGGATATACAGTGACCGCCAAAAAGTCGACATCATGTAGGAAAAAAATTATTTTTGGTTTTCAAAAAAACTTTTTACGTCAGTTATATGTGCCTGTCTTAAAACCTATTTCAGCTCGATCATATATACCGAGTGATTTTTACTTATTTATAAATTGGCCATCGCAAGTGTATAGTTTTCTAAACGCACTTTATGGCCTCCGTCTTGCTATAAACAGGCGATTGCAAATTTTCGTTTTTTTAAATAGAAGTATTATCAGTGGTTTCAGCGACAATGCGACAATTAAATCGTTTGTTTCTATTGGTACAAAGAAGCTTATGGAATAGTACCTACAGACATTTTGTAATACAACAAAGTGACTAAGTGACAGTTGGAAATGTAAGGAACTAACCGACATAACTTTCTGTTTAGCTTTTTCACATAACAAGAAGAACACAATTCTATTATATGCAATAGAATGAGCTTCAGTCAGTAAGTCTGCAAAATTTAGTCGCGATTCTTTTTATCTGCACTGAATTTTAATGGTAATCGTAATCTATTGAATTTTATTAAAAAGTAGCTTTCTGTTAAATTACAAAAATTATTAAATTATATTATGTAAAATATTTACGGTACTATAACAAAGCGTGCTACCGATTCAATTTCATGTGAGTGCATGTAGGATGATTCCGTTTAAACCGAGACTTAATCAGGGGTTATAAATTTCCCCAGCGAGCTATCGTTTTAAGCAATAAACACAAAGTTCATAGCAGAGCATGTAGTCCATTATAGTTTGGATTTAAAGTTGCCACTAACTTGAAAGTTTAGCCCACGCTTCTTTGATTTTGTTTCAGTTTTAATTAAAGTCGGAAGGTGGATTATGCGCTAGTGTACAGAAGATGTTATTATTAAGAGGAATAATACATTTAAAAATGTACAAGGAATGCTTAAATACCACCAACGCGTTAACCGTTAACCGTTCTTGTTTGAGAAGTTGAAAACACAATTAACACACTACTCTATTATAAAGGGTGCTTTTTTAGAGGCGGAGAACTTTAAATTGAAATGAAACACAGAAAAATGTTTTTAATATCCACGAATTTGGCTTTATTTGAAAGATAATTTTTTGGCATTACTGTTTGAATATGATTTCGGGCATGTGACCGCCGCGGCTGGCACGTACATGGCGTAATCTGGAGGTCCAATTTTCACACACTCTTCGCAGTAAATCAAGCTGTATTTCGGCAATATAGCGTCGAATGTTGGCTTCCAAGTGCTCAATTGTTTCCTGTTTAACGGCATAGACATGCGACTTTACATATCCCCAAAGGAAATAATCTAATGGCGTTAAATCGCACGAACGAGGTGGCCAGTTAACAGATTCATTTCGTGGATTTGTTAACTGGCCCATTTCGTGGATCTGACTCTAAATAATTTTAAAAATCAAATTAAGTTAGGAGTAAAAATGTCTTCACGTTTCTAATTAATTAAATAAATTTTCAAATAAAAAAACCTTTTGGTGGTCAAATTCGAACGGCAGTGCATATGCAGTCCCAACATTTTGTAGGATATTGTAAGGGAATGGGCTATTTCTATCTGAGCTACGAAGCACCGCCCCTTCGAATTCCTGCGTCGCAGCTGTATTAAGTAACGCAGTAATTTATTGCTCTTAATTGTATCGCACAACATTTATTCTGTATTTATTGGGGCCCATTTTTAGTGAGAATAAAGCCTGCGCTATGTATAAATTATTACTTGTATTTATTGCTAAGTTAAAATCAAAAATAAACAAAATTTAATTTTTTTAAGGTGCTCACCCTGTACATATTTATCTGAAATTTGTTCGGTTCCATGCCAGGTAGATGTATAATGTATATGCAAAATATTGTTTTCCCCCCACAAAGAGTTTTTGAGTTATACCGCTAACAGACAGATAGACACACAGACGGAATTGAGAAAACCTGTTTTTCGTCATCTAGGGACTCTGAAACGTGAAGACCTGGAGAAATCTCGAAAGGTGAGTTTTTTAGCGATTACAATACTCGAAGGAAATGTTAAACTTAAACTCTGAAAATATGTCCGAAATTGAGAAGGAAGAAATATTTAGTGTGATAACAGAAATAAAAAACCATAAAATGCCTGGACAGGATAAAATAAAGTTATAAAGCTGCTAAAAATTTTATTTAGCAAATGCTTAGAAATAGGAACGAGACCAGATGACTCGAAAGAGGCAAACACTATAATACTATTTAAAAAAGGTGACAAACAAGCCCTGAAAGATTATAGACCATCAGTCTTTTGTTACACATATATAAGTTATTTATAAGAAGTATTAGGAAAAATCAATTAGAAACTTACTTGACATAGGAACAGGCAGGCTTTCGCAAAGGATTTAATACAGCTGACCATCTGTTAACCGTTAAAATACTAATCGAGAAAGCAAACGAATATCAGTTGTCACTGTTTGTGGCTCTAGTCGACTATGAAAAAGCATTTGACATCATAGAAGAATGAGCTATACAACGACCTCTATGAAATAGCAGAATAGAATATATACAGTGTGTCCAAGATAAGGAGGGCCAGGTAATGGTAAGAGATACAAATTTGGTTAAATGGAAAGAAAGGTGCGCAATTAAAAGACTAAAAAAATGATGTTTAGAAATTCTTGATGTGATTTTTCGTTTTTCAATTATCTCAAAAAACCGAATTTTTGGATTTTCTTTTTTATTTTTTTCTGGCGTTAATATTAAAGTTAGAGCGAAACTGATTAAACTTCTTTATAGCAACTTTTAGTGGACTTAATGATTATGTTATCAATTTTTTTATCCGACGTTTCGTCTTCGAGAAACCATTATCAACTTCATTTTTTTAAATACGGTCCTGGTTTTTTAATGCTAAATTTCTGAAGTCCTTTTTATTCTGAATTCAACAATGTACCTACCACATCTTATGGTCTAATTACGTTTCGAGCTATTTTTGATCATCACCAGAAAATTTTTACGATACGGACCTGCATTTCTCATAATTTTCTAAAAATAAGTTCATACAGTAAGTTAGGCCTTTTTACATGCCCTTAAAATATTAAAATTCACATCATAATGTCATAAATCTGATACATTAATTTAATAACCAACCAATAACTATTAACAATAAACAAAAAAGTGATGAACAAAAGCAGGAGAACATCCTTGGGGCCCATCTTACACAGCAGGCAGCGCAGAGTGGGTCCGAGGTGCCAGCCGATCTAAGAAATTTTAAGGTTAGTGAGTGAAAGCAAATAACCGGAGCTAAAGGCTTGAAAAGTATTACCATACCTAAACGACGAATCAAGGAACCCAATCCCATTGAATTTCTTTGTCCATGAGCAACCATTTATCCAGGAATCGTATTTTTAATCATCATTTTGAGGTTAGAAAAAACAAATGCAGCTAGGCGTATAGCACAAACAAATTAGGCGAGGTTTTTAGCCTGAAACAAATGAACCAGGTGACGCCGTTTTGAAGGCGCGATAATTTTAAAACTTACCGGAAAATTTGCTCATTAAATCCCTTTGAAACTTAGATAAACACGCGAGCTGTCAGCATATTTCGAATTATTTTGGTCAGCTATTTGACAGAAGAAGCAGCACTCGCGCGCTGCGTTCCAATTTTATTGCCACCCAGTGGCGTACCTTTCACATTCAAATATTTGACAAAAGCAAGGATCCCAACCCAGAGATTTAAGTTTCAGGCGTAATTTTCCCGAGCTAGCTAATTTAAAATAGGTGCAGATTAGTGAAATATAATTTGAGGGCGTACTACCGTTTGTTGTTTTAACCAGTAACAATCTTAGAGATTGCTGTGGTATTTAATCAGCCCAAATTCGAATTGAATGAAAAAAAGTATTGTGTAGTGACCGTATTTATTTTTATAACAAATTAAAAATTACATAATTAAATAACGTTGTCAACGATAGGGAGGGAGTCATTACAATATATATATATATATATATATATATATATATATATATATATATATATATTATTACGAAGGTTTTCGCGGCTGATATGTATTAAAGGTAAACATTTCAGGGTGTCATACCGCTTAATAAATTTGAAGATTTCTTCAACTGGTTGAAGAACATCTTGAATGGCGTTTGGGGTTGGACGACGTTTCGACGAAATCACATTCGTCATTTTCAAGTACAGCTGTACATCAAGTTGACAGTCCGTCGTGTTGCCGCATAACTAAAAGCCAAACCAGGACTATAAGGACTTGAAAATGACGAATGTGATTTCGTCGAAACGTCGTCCAACCCCAAACGCCATTCAAGATGTTCTTCAACCAGTTGAAGAAATCTTCAAATTTATTAAGCGGTATGACACCCTGAAATGTTTACCTTTAATATATATATATATATATAATGTGTATGCAAAATATCGTCTTCCTCCGACAAATATTTTTTGAGTTATACTGCCAAGAGACAGACAGACAGATAGACGGAATTGGGAAAATCTGTTTTTGGTCATCTAGGGACCCTGAAATGTGAAGATCTGAAGAAATCTGGGAAGGTGATTTTTTCGTGATTACAATGCTTCCTTCGTCTTTCAGACGAGGGAAGTAAAAATAGCTGTAAGTCAACTAAAGACAATCAGATAAATTCCAATACAGTGTTTTCACTCCACTGCTCAGTTACCTGGCATGAAACAGAAAATTTTGGCTAACAGTCGGCATCATGTGGGAAACATTTTATTTTTGGGTTTTTCAAAAAACATATTTTACGACAATAATTTGTGCTTGTTTAAAATCTATTTAGCCTCTATCATATATACCGAGTGATATTTACTTATTTAGAAATTTGCATTTTTCGAAATTGTCAAAATTCAAAAAGTGTTATTTTTCGGAAATTAAGTAAGATTTGGATGA
This sequence comes from Agriotes lineatus, assembly GCA_940337035.1. Lineage (NCBI taxonomy): Eukaryota > Metazoa > Arthropoda > Insecta > Coleoptera > Elateridae > Agriotes > Agriotes lineatus. The sequence goes on along the minus strand of CALNHX010005920.1, from coordinate 78,097 downwards.
GATTTTTTAACGTGTGTTAGTTTTCACTAACTGAATTATTTCAAGGCCAGAAAACACATAGGGCCGGTTGCAGAAAGCAATGTTAAGTCTGGTGTTAGCTAACATCGCGTCAAAGTGAACAAAAACGCATCAAATTTTGTTTACTAATGTATTAGTTACCATAAGCATTTGAGATTTGATTCGTTTTTGTTCACTTTGACGTCGCGTTAGCTAACACGAGACTTAACATTGCTTTCTGCAACCGGCCCATAGTTTTTTAACTTTAGCTTAAATTTAATTTTTAAATTTTATTAACCCTTTTAAAAATGTTACCTACCAAAACTTAATATTAAGTTCAATTGTTTTTAGGTAAATACTTTAAATATTTATAAAACTAAAAAAAAATAAAAATGGAATTTATTGTCTCCATATTTTTTACGTTTTTGATGCAAGGCGCCAAGGAGAAATATTGTTGAATGATAATTAATATCTACTCAAAACTCTAATCTACCCCTGTTAATAAATTACTGTAAAAAAATCCTGTAAATATTCTTTTACAGTTGTCTAAATGAGATGTTTCTTTATCCAGTTTACATCTTCAAAAAAATCTCCCCATTTAGGCAACTGTAAAAGAACATTTACAGGATTTTTGTAACAGTAATTCATTAACAGGGCTAGATAGAGTTTTTAGAACCCATTTAAATAGATATTAACTATCAGAGCGGCTTGCATAAAAAATTTAAAAATTATGTGAACATATTACTTTTCGGTAAACAATAAAAAATTTAAAGGAGTAATTAACATTTTACATTATTTTTCCAGTTATCAATCTTTAAAGTATTTACCTAAACAAAGATGATAGGGGCTAAATAGGTTTTTTGACAAGCACAAATTATTGTCGTAAAAAGTTTTTTTGAAAAATAAAAAATCAATGATGCCGACATTTTGGCGGTCACTGTATACAGGGTGAGCACCTTAAAAAATAAAATTTCTGCGTTAACTGAGAAATAGATAATAGTAATAATTTGCATATAGGCCAGGTTTTACACTTGATGAAGGGGCCCAACAGATAGATACGGGGTAATGTCGTAAAAGAGTCAAAAATTTTGAACAAGTCCGTTCTGTTAAAGACAGCCGCTCATGGCAAAGCCGGGAGTGGCGCTCGATAGGCCCTGATATCAAGCGCCCGGATTTAAATTCGCGTTCGCAGGCGCTGTAGTTCGAATCACATCGCCGGTATTTTTATTATAGATTGTTTTAATTCGCACTGCCAAATGTTTCCTTTGATTTTTAAAATTGTTTACTGCCTCAAAATGAGAAGGAAGTTCTGAGTAAAGCCCTTTCTTTACAGATTTTTTTGTTAAGAAAACCCTTTATAGAACAATTGGCAATAGTTGTAATATAAAATGTTTCACAGTTACGGGCTCTTAAGTACTTCCAAAATATAAAACAAAAATCGCATAGTGATTTCACCATACCGCCGCTATGACATTGTAGATGGGAAGTGAATAGATAAGACATTTTTGCGGCTATTTTGCATACATTTCTTTGCTTAAGAAAAACGTTAGTATGCCTTGGTTATAGTGGCAACGTTTAAATTAATTAGTATCTTCTTCTCTTCTTCTTCTTATATCCATTTGCCATTTAGCCAAAAACCCTTCAAAACCTCTAGTGGAAACATACGGGCCAATTCTTAGATTGAATTATTGTGTTGATTTTAAAATTAATTTGGGTTTCACAGACCTGATTACATAGTAGATTTGAGTTTGAAGTGTGAACTAACTTGAGTGTACTTTTTAGCCGCTTTTTCGGTTTACTTAAAGTTAGGCGATAGTTGACCGAATCAACAAACAGGGGTGGAGAAAGCACAACTTCTGTCATTCAACAAAAGACAAACATAACGCCGGTGCGCTTAATATATAAATCACCAGAATCAAACTCATGCATAAAATATTCAGCGCCGTTGCTTTCATAAAGATCGATGCATTTAGAGCGCAGTAGAGAGAGATGGAGCAGTGGCTGGTGCGACGGAGCGACAGAGATGGCGCTCGCATTTAGACCCCTAACAGGTTGGAGTAGACTCAGTACACGGGTGTCTCGCGTGCGGTCGCCTTCGACAGTTGCGAAATCGCTCTTCAGCGCGAGTTCCAAATCGGATGCAGTCTCGGCCGAACTTCGAAAACGCGCGGCATCAGTGCGAACTTTTGATTTTAAATATATGGTGGTTTCCTGTGCTTGCCTGTTTCGTTTAGAGGTATGTTATTGTGTAGTGATAATAAACTTTAAATATAGTTTCTACAATTAATCCGCTGTAGGGCTCCGAGAATACTCTGGGATGCCAGTATTGCGCAAAGGTCATTTATTTGATACGAGTGAGACCCAAAGATTTTTCCAAGATGCAGTTTAAACTAATTGAATGTGACCCATATTATTCGCAACTTTTCGTTTTTAATTAGGTTTTCTTTTGAGTCCCTTTTCCTAAACCATGCAAGCGTTACGTTGGTTTAGGGATAATGTACAATATGGCAGAAGATATATTATATTATTCTTTGCCAGGTATTACCTACATTTCTTAATGTGGAACATGTCGGAAAATGTCTGCTTTAATATTATTACTATTAACAACGCCTATTTTTTTTTAGATAAATGTGATCACTTGAAATAAATTTAGAATCAGCAATGATATTGTTTTCTTATTTGTATAATTATTTAAAATGCATTATAAAGCTCCGGCCATTCTGTCATGAGTAAAATCGTTAGAAATGGCAAATATGAAAATAAGTATTTACGTACTTTAAAGCACGAACTATGTAAAAAAATTATGTTTGATGGGTTTTATATTTAAATTGTATATCAATTTTTTATCAAAACAAAAATGTATATGGAATACATTTAGGTGGGCATTTGGAATGGCGGCCGTCGCTTATGTATAAATCAAAATGGCTTGCAATCCTTTTGATAAAAATACAGAGCCTTATAGAAATGCAAATACTTTGAATTATTAACAAAAATTACATGTTGTATTTTGCAAGTTACTTAAATATGGATTTTTATAATAATACTTGATAGTGCAAATGTGAAATATACAAAATTGAAAAATAAATTTTTGATAGGTAACTAAACAATTTAACAATTAAAACTGAACTATAGCTATATCTAAAAATGTATCTTATGCCATTTTAAAAATTGTATATTTGCCTTTGTATTATTAGAAATTTCTTTTCAAATCTACATATTTCGGGTGCCTATTACTTAATTTATATTTTACTTTAAGGGTTTAAGGTATTTCAGTATAAACAAAAATATTCACGAATAAATGGCTTAGATCTATCTTAGAATTATTTTTCTACTCTATGAAACTGAAAGATCGCTGTCAGATATCTTAAGGTTTGTTTGGTTTAAAACAAATAATTAAAGTAATTCGTTATCAAGATATCGAAGCAAATTACAGGATGTAATTATGGCGGTATAAATTTAGCTTTTCGTATCCCAAAGTAACTTTCAGGCAATATAAAAATGTCAGAGTTCAAGAACGAGATAATCGTTCTCGTTTGTCGTGTCGTACATCGAATTCAGAGTCTACGTTTTCTTAAATAAATGCCACTAAAGTTTTTTCGTACAACTTCTGGAAAACATTTGTCAAGTATTTTGCAAAAGTAAATCTTATTAGATTAACTGTCAGTTAATTTTGTTTCCAAATATTTCAAAGCAACTGTTCGATTCTCATTTCGAGATAATTTGATCGTCTGGAAATTTTCTTTTGGGTTAAACTTGCTAGTCGTGTTATGTATAATCCGGTATAATCACATATTGATTCGTTTATTCTACAGATAAAAATGTCTACTGTTAATATCTCCAAAATTTCAGAAAATGGTGGTATGATTTGTTAGTACACATTTTTAAATGTTGTTAGATGTACCATTCTAATAATTCAGATAAAACAATTTCACAGCACCATTCTTAAATTTGGAAAAGTATTTTAAGGTATAGTGTATACGAGCTGTTAAAATATTTTTTCCTAGAAACACTTATTAGAAATTTACATGTGTCTATAGGTACTATAGTTATTATATACCAGTTTAATTTAAGAGAGTTCATAGTTTTAATTTAATAAATTCAGCAGGAAATGATTAAAGGGGAGACTTCTCATTTGCCACAAAAACGAATTGGCCCCATGGCGTATTTAGTACTAAAGTTAGTTACATAAGTTGGACATCAATGAAGTTTGAATGCATTTGACAAGCAATCGATATTTAATTATTTCTCGTTTTTCGGGAATACGATAAAGTTAAATTAAACGGTCCGTAGAATTCTGATGCAGAAGTCTGTATTTTGTTAGAGCAATTTAATAATGCCGAAAGCCAACCCGTTCCGTTGCGATAAAATTAAAAGTTAACGTGATCATACTTCACAAAAAAACTTCGGTGTGGTGTGCAGCTGTATCGGTTTTAAAGAATGAAGTAGACGGCTGTAAATTATAATGGGAATTATATGCAACATACAAAAAAGCTATAGCTTCGTAGACCCTAATTAGGGAAAGCTAGCTTCTTTGATTTCTTGATTAATTATAAGTTAGTATATTTATTTGCGCCGTTGAGTTAATATGTTTATATAAAATGAACATATATTTACTAAATTGCTAGAATTACCTGTCATTGCCTAATACAAACATTAATGTTTAATGTAAACATAACCATTAGATGTTAAACAGCTTGTTAGTATACTTGTACCTTATCAACTATTGAGATAAATACACTGCACAAGTATTTATCTTGTAAAAGAGCATATTTTTCCAGAAAAATATTCTGTGTGCGTTGTTATTAAAACTATTTCACGAGTAGGCAAATCCAATTACTGAAAAATCTGAACATAAAACTATTACTATTTTAGTTTTCACGCACTCAAAAAATCGGAAAGTATAAAAGAAGAATTATTTTTTAAGGTGTCTAAATATGTTGGGTACAATGTGTGTCCAAAATATTATTTTGATTTAACTAAAAGTTCTTGAGTTGAAGCAATGATAGGCAGAATTTTTTTTTTGAGGTGCTCACCCTGTACATATATGACCGAAATTTTTTCGGTTTCGAGCCAGGTAGATATATAATCTGCATGCAAAATATGGTCTTCCTCCAACAAATAGTTTTTGAGTTATACCGCCTACAAACAGACAGACAGACGGAATTGAGGAAACGCGTTTTTTGTCATCTAGGGACCCTGAAAGATTCTCTTAGATGAGGGAAGTAAAATTAGTCCATATTAAATAACAGTTATATATGGTTCAAGTGAATAAAGAGACATTTTATCTATAAGGGGAAAATTTTAGATAATTTCCCGGAATAGATAAAATCTCTTTTGTTCAATCTTACTGTTGAACCATGTTGTTTCTTACTTGGATATAGAACGGGAAAACGTCTCCTTTGCGCACTCTTGTTGTTTGCTATGACAACGGAGCTGAACGCAGTGAGGCAAACACTTTTTGGCCATTCATTTTCGCCCCTCCCAAAATATGTCAAATACGAGATTTGCAGGTTAAGATTTGGACCAGTCTGTGTCAAATAACAAACAAAACTTAACCTACCAATATCGAATTTAACATAGACTGACAATATACTTCAGTACAGTCAAACGTAAAACACGAATAAATTTTATTTGGAACCAAAGTTTGTTTTTACTTCCTTTTACAATAAAGTATTGGATTCACCCCAAAAATTCGAAATTGAGTTTTCATGTTTTAAAGTCTCCTGAACCAAAAAACATGTTTTTGTTCATTGCTCTGTCTGCCTGTATGTCTGTGAACAGAATATCTCAAAAACGAAAAGAGGTATGACGTTAAAACTTCATAAAAGTTTTGTGTACTATCTAGTTGGGACAACAAGCATTTGAAGAAAATCGCATAACAGCAAGTATGGTGCAAACAGTTTTTTCTGTTTTTTTAAACTTCACATTTTTATTATATTTTTAATGTGTATTGATGTGAGATAGGCGATTTTCCAGTTGAATGCCTCTAATATGGGTTTATTTTTCTCCTATTTTTATTAATTCCTATTTTAATTAGAACACCTGGTACATTATTACATTTTTGAATTCGGCTAAAAATTTTAGAGAAAATTTGTTTTTTCAACTAACTCGATTTAGTACGGTTTCTGTAGAATTGGTAATTTCTGAAAAATTTTAACAAATGTTTAAAAATTGAAAATAAAATTTTTGAATAATTATAAGATCACTGTAAAAGAAAGTTGTATGCGTGAATCAGACCAGATTTTTTTATATAAATTGCGCAAATTATAAAATATTAATATTTATTCAAAAAACTAAATCACTCACTTGTTTGTCATTCTATGGCTTCAATCGATAAACGCGTGAGTGAAAATCTTAGTTTCTCCACTCGTCCAGTAATCTACTATATTTGCGTAAGACATATATTTTTTTGTCAATACCCACATTTAGTTATATAGTTAAATTTCAAAATTGAATAAATAATTTGAACTCAATATCATATTACCTGTACAAGAAAGTATTCTATGTTATTGTTCTTGCAATTTATGCACATTATTAACTACATTATGCTTTCAAAAATAAACTGCAAATATTTTAACTATAAACTGTCCGGGGTAATCAGATTAATTTTACAGCTACTTATGATTGACATATTTTATTATCTGTTAAAAAATAAATATTTTCCAACTTATTTTAGTTCTCTTTATATCTTCTTGTACATCTATATGAAGTAATTAGTCGCAAACAACAGACCGAGAATGAATTACGAACTTATGAAGGAAATGAATGGAAAATACATTGTGAAGTTTATAAAAGCACAACGCATCAGATGGCTGGGACATGTTATGAGGAGTGATGTGAATCGAGTAATAAGGGTTATAGCAGAGTGGAAGCCTAGTGAAGTCAGATTAAGAGGGCAACCACGAATAATATGGTGGAGCGAAGTGCTTCAAGATTTAAGTGAGATGGGAGTCAAACAGTGGAGAACGAAAGTTGGAAACAGAACAGTGTGGAGAGAAATAGTGGAAAAAACAAAATTACACATTAACTTATAGTAGAAGCAGTAAAATAGTGTCAAAGGGGAGTCATCCACCCCATTAAAAGGATTCGGATTCTTAAATCTTCGGAAAATGGAGCGGCGAAATTCCATCAGGAATAATTAGCCAATATATATATATATATATATATAGTCGCAAACAAGAGGATTTGGGTTTCAGAACCGATTGCGTGTCTCCTACAGTTTTATTTTGAAAAATTAATCTGAAACAAGTGACCTTGGATAGTTGGATAGTTGATAGTCATTGATATTGATGGTCATGAAATTAGAAACACTCCATTTGGAAATTTAAAAAGAATGTGGACGGTGTTTAAATAATTACTGTGCCTGTCTTCTGAAGTTTCGTTCAGACATACAACAATATGTTCAGTTTAAACTGCATGAATGCTGATATAACACGATAGTTACCTATTAGTTTCCCTGAAGTTCTTATACTATGTGGGACGCGTGTAGCAAGAACAATGCGCGCTTGGTGATTAAAACTGCACATTAAAGCAGTGAACAGCCAGTGATAAATGCCTTTGTATGCAGATAAAAATGAGTAGTAAAACAACTAGAACAATCGGTTCTTAGCCGAGTTCAAGCCATCAAGTTCAAAGGCAAAACTTGGAAACAGGAGAATCAATAAACAAGCAGCTGGGAAACTTTTCCAGACAATAAATAAGCTAATATTATATACTTTATACTGAGAATGATATGTAAGTTTATCACGGAATTCACTTGGAGTAAAACTTTTTCCGGAAATGAAATGTGACAAAGCTTACGCGCTACCGCACAGTAATATATTTCGGCAACAATCGATGAGCTTTGTGTTGACACATTGGTAAAAGCCGCCTTGTGCGCAATCAGTCTTGGGATGATTACGGTTTTGTATTCATACACATCGATGTTTTCTTGATGAGATGTAAAAGGGCAAAAGCAACAAATTTAAAGGAAATTGTTACTTTATAAGTATAAACATTGTCTCATACGGTAATTCTCAATGGAGTAAGTTTGTAAGCTTGAGAAGAGCTTTTAATAATGTTACACAAATGACATTAAATTGATAATGGTAGAATATAAAAATAAGGATTGATAACTTATTTAGAATGGATAGATAAATAACAATACAAGTTCAGTTACATTATATTAATTAATTAATCAATAACATTTACAAGAGAAATCAGAAGTACCTACTTTTCTCTAAAAGAAAAGATTTTATGTTCATTCTTGTAACAGCATGGAGAATTGCAAATAAATAAAAATTATATTTACTGAAATTTATAATAATGTAAATATGTAATTGAAATGTTGTAGTTACTCAAGTTTAACCATTGAGTTGGATGGTTGACGACTGCAAGAGTATAAAAGTACAAAGTAATAAAATTGATAAGTATTCAATCTAATAAATCGGATTATTTAAAATAAAACTATAATTTAAACTGGAAAAATGTCTTATTTACTGCCATCTATTAGAATTTAAAAAATACCAAATAGAAAGAAATACCAAATATTAGAAGATCTGCATCAGTGTACGAGTAAAGGTCAGCGTCGTCGGCCATCAGTAGTATGGAGCGATTGCTGTGGTCAGATTGGAGCTAGACAGCTGGAAGCAGCAGAGACCTGTAAGAGTGTGAAGGTCGGGGCCCCTGAAGGTCGATGTCGTGGGATATTAGATGTGTGGACACAGCTAGAAATAGGTAGGAGTTTGCCGGTTGAAGTTAGCAGAGATTTAGAGGATTTCATCAGTTAAAACAAGAAAGCTGTTTAAGAAGGCAAACCATTTAATGCCTGATCAATAATAATTACCTGAAGTAAAGAAGGAAGAATATTTATCAAAGTTGTTAAAGTAAAATAATGTGAATGTGTTATTTAATTAAATAAATCGACATACTTGATTTAGAGTATCAACATAGAGAGTTGCTATTGGGCTTTCAAAGCATAAACAAGTGCCAGGAAGTGCAAGTGTTAACGCTTATCACGTGTGATAAATACGAGGCTGTTCGCTTCAGATCTATCGGTAACATTATTTATTTATTTATCTGTGCATGCATAAATTGACACAACCAGATACCACTGTTAAAAACCATTAACAAGAACCCCTGCGGAGGGGTTCCTCAATCAAGATGAATCACACCAATCTTAAACGGACCAGCTCTACTCTCTCGCCACCCATATCAGAACCGAATAAAAAGTATCTCTTTGAACCACAAAATTTAATAGCCAGCAATAAATTCTTTGTATCGACGAAACAAATTGAAAATGCCGGGAAAATAATCCATCAAGGCAAACACGCCGCAGCAATAAGTTCCATGGATACCTCCGAGGCCACAATACAGCAATCTGTAGATACCACAGAGAGAAAAATAAAAATTCCTCCAATTTACCTGCACAATGCAGATAAATTAAAATATCAAGAAATTATCTCTGACCTGAAGGAAAAAGCCAAGAATGAATTCACCACCGTATTTAGAAATAAACAATTACGAATAAATCTTACCAGTATAGAAGATTACCGTGCGATGACTAAGCATTACAACGAGAACAAACTAAGCTATCACACGTTTAAGGACCCTGAAGTTAACAACTTATCCGTAATAATCCGAAACGTCCCCGTTTCACTTACGGAAAATGAAATTAAAAATGAGCTAACAGCTTTAAATTACCCAGTACTGAAAATTGCTAGATTCTACAATAAGGACAGATACCCGATTCCAGTATGTGCTGTGGATCTTAGCAATACCCAACAAGGCAAGGAAATTTTCACTCTAACAAAGCTGAATTACAGCATTGTGGAAGTGGAGATACGCAGAAAATCCAAAGAAATTCCCCAGTGCAAGAAGTGCCAGTTGTACGGACACACCCGTAACTACTGCCAATCGCAAGCACGTTGTGTGAAGTGTACAGGCAATCATTTATATAGTGACTGTCCTAAACGACCTGGAGAAGATCCTCAGTGCGTAAACTGTCTGGAAAAGCACCCGGCAAACTACAAAGGATGTAGTTATTATGTTAAAATAAACCAGAATCAAACAAAAACCTCTAGCTATCGAACACAAAATAGATTATTCTCCCAAGTAGTAAACAATAGACAAGAAAGTATGGCAAATGAATCATCATCCCCTGGACGCTCTGTACCCACACCCAACATGACCACATCTGATCGACAACAAGAATCAGCTGATTACATCTCCACCATATTAAAGAAAATAATTGAACTGCTAATTCCTCATTTAGATAAATTAATGCCATTTCTAACAACACTACTTCCAACGTTGCTAAACAATGGATCAAAATAATGCCCCATTAATAAATAATATAACAGTGACTAATTGGAATGCCAATGGTCTTAAAGTTCAACGTTCAACTTTTATAGAATTCATGACGCGGCACAACGTAGATATAGCATGTATCACAGAGACTCATTTTATCAGCACAGAAAAGTTCAGAATCCCTGGATATCACGTGTACCGTAAAGACAGAGAAGCATTAATAGCATCAGGCGGAGTTGCGATCATAATAAAGAAGAAACTCAATCACCACCTTCTTCATATGAATGTTCTGCAAAATATAGAAGCGATTACTATAAAAGTACTTATGAAAAATAATAGCTCTTTAATTCTCACGGCAGCATACAAACCACCAAATAAACGGCTACTTGAAGATGAAATCGGCAAACTTTTCAATAGTGAGGAGCCCACACTACTCTTGGGAGACCTAAACGCAAAGAACACCATATGGGGATGCCGAGCTAGTAACCCTGACGGAATAAAGTTACATAATATTATGGCCGACCACGGTGTTCTAATATCAGCCCCCGATGAATTCACTTACCATCCATATAGAGCAGATCACCAACCTGACATTTTAGATGTAATATTACATAAAAACATTACCAATCCAATATATCAAACAGTAACATATGAACTAGACTCGGACCATCTACCAGTAATTATCAGTTTCTACAACACCCCACAAACAACTCCTCCAGCCCCAAAACTAGCCTACGGAAAAACAGACTGGGAAAATTTCCATTCAACCCTTGATCAAAAACTGAAACGAATAGGTCCACTTGCATCACCCCCGGATATAGATGATGCAGTTCGGCAATACACATCTGCAATACAAGAAAGTATACAGGAATCTACGACACCATGGAAACACAGGAAAGTTGCTGACCATATTAGAACACCTAACCACATACTAAAACTAATTAAACTGAAGAATAGATATAGAAGAGGATGGCAGAGATCTCGTTTACCGTACCTCAAAACACTATATAACCAGCTATGCCATTTAGTAAAGCAAGAACTAGACAGTTTAAGAATTCAAAGGTACAATTCCTACCTTGAAGATATACAACCCCGCGATCCATCTATGTGGTTGGCCACCAAACGACTGTTAAGACAACCGAACGTAATCTATCCAATGTTAGCTAATAACTCCATATACTCCTCCGATGACGAAAAAGCAAACTTATTAGCAACGCATCTGGAACAGGTGTTTATACCGAACATAGAAGAACATGACGAACACTTCGAGTATCAGGTAACAAACACAATTGCCAATTTCCAGCTACAAGATAATGCAGCAATAGCACCTGCATCTGCCCAAGAACTGAAATCCTACATAGAACTACTACCCAAACGTAAGACTCCCGGGCCCGACCTAATAACTAATGAAATATTAAAGCACCTTACCAAGAAGGCGGTCGCTTACTTAACCACCATATGCAATGCCTGTCTCAGACTAGGACATTTCCCCACTCCATGGAGAACTGCGATTATACTACCCATTTATAAAGTAGGAAAGCCTAAGGACAACCCTGATAGTTACAGACCTATCAGTCTCTTATCAACTTTGGCCAAACTCCTTGAAAAAGTCATATGTACTAGATTACAAGATTACCTACTGCAAAATGACACAATACCTCCTCATCAATTTGGCTTCCGAACTTCTCACTCAACCTCTCACCAACTGCTTAGAATAAGTGAAGCAATTGAAAAAGGATTCGAGGAAAAAGAATACACTGCGATTGTGTTCATGGATTTGGAAAGAGCGTTTGACAAGGTCTGGCACGACGGGCTCCTTTACAAAATAATACTTCTAAACATTCCAAGCTACATAATCAAGATCACTCACTCTTTTCTGAGCAATAGAACATTTAGAGTCAGGATTAACTCAACATTATCCAGTACCAAACCCATAAAGGCAGGAGTACCCCAGGGTAGCATATTAGGGCCAACTTTATTTAATCTGTTCGTACACGATCTGCCCACAGCTATCAACTCAACACTAGCCATGTATGCTGATGACACGGCGATAATAACACAGAGCTCCAGTGCCGAAACAGCAATTAAACACCTCCAAGACTCTATTAATATAACGTGTAAATGGTTCCAGAAATGGAAAATCAAAATAAATTCCGATAAATGTCAAACGAAAATGTTTACCCTCAAACGATACGCGCAACTTACAAAAATTAAAATAAATAATAATGAAATAGAATGGAATCCGAGGGACTCAGCAGTAAAGTATTTAGGTGTTTACTTAGATGCTAAGCTTAACTGGGGGTACCATATCAATAAAAAACTGAATGAGTGCCACAACAGACTGGGTGTATTATATCCGCTAATAAACCGCAAATCTCATCTTAGAACCGAATGCACTGTGCTCATTTACAGAGGAATCCTCCGACCAATACTCACCTATGCATGCCCAATCTGGTGCACCACATCAAAAACAACAATGAAAAAACTCCAAACAATGCAGAACAAAGTGCTACGAATTGCAATCAAGTGCCCGTGGTTCGTTCGTAATACCCAAATACACGATGAACTAAGTGTTCCGCTAATATCTGAGTTTATTAAGAAAACTACTGTGAAATTTTTCCAAAACTTAGTCTCATGTTCTAGTGCTACTAAATTAAATCTCGGACAGAAAGACATCCACAGGCGCCTTAAGCGCAAGCTACCGCAAGATTTAATCTAAAGACTGTTTAGACTAAAATTAATATTGTACGACAGAGGTGTGATTAGTCACTTAGTCCTCTCTTGATTATAAGTTAGAATAGTAGCTAGTTGTAAGTACCATAGAACAAAGCCGTGTATTGCATATTATATTGCAGAGCCAGCTATAATAAATTAAAAAAAAAAGCGTCTCGTTATCCCTGGTGTTGCGTGTCGCCCAGCCGAGGTCACAACTCACCACTCCCCCAGTACGAGAGCGAGCGCAAAACTCGAATCTGAATTCGGTAGTGCGATTTTGCATTCGAATTGTTTGCATTCCAATGATCATTCGATTCTCAAAAGTATTCCACTCTGCCCATTACTAACAGTAACACTATAGGTACAGCTATGGTGGGTGGTCCTTATTTTTTAACTTTTGAAATTACTTGCTCTGAACCCTTAATCCTCAATAAATACAGAAAAACTCTGTACAAAATGTTAGTTCAATTGGACTATAATAAGGTGGCCCTCAAATACCCTAAAGTTTCAGGTTTTACCGATAATTGGTATTTCCTATACAAAATGATTTTATTTCGTTTTCAAACGTAGTTTGGAAAGAAAATTATTTCAAAAAATTAGAAGAAGAGAATTTTATTTACAATAAATTTGCTTCGTACCATTATGTACGTGAAATGAAAAATTAGTAAGTAAAAGTAAAATTTGAAAAAAAATAACATTTATACTTCGCAATATAACTAAACAAATGGTAATATCAACAATAATAAACTGATAAATATATAAGTTTGGATACTTTTTCTGTGCTCACTGACAACCTGCTTTTCATATACGTCTTTGGATAGAATATTCTGATATTCTAATATTAGCATATTAACATTTTCGCAAGATTTGTACAAGCACCTCTCATTCGGCCGGTATTGATTGCAGTATTGCCTGTATTTTTTCTTGCATGCCCCATTTGGTAAACTGCTAGAGCTTGATATTCTCCTGTAAATGTTGGAAATTCAGGTACACCTAATAATCGTTCTCTGCTGCGAAAGCTACAATTATGGCTAGTCTATCAACCTTTTCCAGACCAGATGAAGCTGTAAGTAATTTGCTATCTCAGTGTAACACCCTAGATTAAATTTTTCTCTCATTTCTGCATGCCTTTGGTCTCTCAATTCCTTTCGTTGACTTTGAAATGAAGTGCGATTAATCATTAAGCTTTCAATATTGTAGTTAAAAGGTCCTGCATCATTTTGGTCGCAGATTTTGTATCTGTCTAAGGCTTCAAGCAGACGTGGAGTGAGAAAATCTAGTGCACTTCTCGTACCATTTCCTTGTAGGTTGTCTTTTTCTTTGTTACTTTTTCAATGCGTTAATGTTTTTTTTTACTTGTTTTAAGCTTGCGATCAATGCTAAACATGGAACCCGGTCGTGCGTTCTTACGTTGCAATAGTAAAAATGCTTATCCTCTTCGCTCTTTACGGTATTTAACACATTCTCATGGACAATCATAACTCTATAATAAAGCAGAACAATTCCCAAGGTCAAACATGTATGCGCGTGATCTATGTGTAGTTACAATTTTGGGCGTAGTCTTGATATTTTCTAAGAGCCAGTAATATGGAAGGAGAGAACAATTAATGCTCTTGTTAGGGCCTACACACATTTTTTACATTACACAGGAATGTTTGTACTATGTACACATAAATATTAAATCTGCAAATAACCTAAATTCGGAGCTTTGTACAAAAATATGGTTATAAACTTTTTGCAAGTGGACTTTACTACCTCTAGGAAGAACGGTGGTTACAACTTGTCAGAAGCAAGGATACAAACCAACCTGAAAATATCATTGCGTTTTTGTGTTTTCGTGCTTATAAGTTAGTTTTTGCGTTCTTTATCTACTTATATTTCTATTTATTATAAAACAGTTTTTTCAACGCTACAGAGCTACAGCATTTTATTGCAACTGTAAGTACAAGTGTCCAAGTTTAAGATTGAAAATTGTTTATAGGTTAGAATGAGCTGTACGACAAGTGCTGATTCAGAAAACAGACCACTTAATTATTGTGCATGCGGGCGGTAAAATAGGTTTTGTTCCGAATGGGCTAATTATTTTTAAATCGGGCCTTAAGACTGGGGACTACCATGACGATATGAATAACAAGCATTTTTCCAAGTGGTTACAAGAAAAATTCTTACTAAAAGTTAAAGAAAAGAAAGGCTACAGTGTAGAATAATGAGCAACGCTAAAAGGACGGTTCACAGCCAAGGTAATTTGTTGGTATTTTAGAATCACTGTGTGTTTTATTTAAATTTTATTTCAGAGTACATCGGCAGTAGCTGATTGGGCATTAATAGTGGATATTTTGAAAGCAACTACCTAATATTTATTAAAAACTGGCAAATTTAATCAAAGCCTAAGGTACACAAAGAATCATTGAAAATGAACAGGGCTATGCAACAAACATTGCAGTAGTTCATATACGTTTTCTGAATTTCCCTTGTCTCTAAAGCAGAATCGTGTTTTCCTAACTCTCTCCTCATCGTAATAATAAAATAACGTTGCACGCAATTGCAAAACGTCGGTTAAGTCAATTTGGAATGCATAACCCTGTTCATTTTCAATGATCGTAAGTGTACATGTCCAATGTAACTATCCGAGAAGCATCAGATTTTGTTTGTAAGTTTTTTAGTGGAATTTCATTATGTGTGTGCTTATTTTTTGTGTGTTAACAGATAAAAATGAAAGTTTGGGACTCGATATCAAGTTTTAATTTGTGTTACGATTTAATTATACTTTAAATCCCAATGGCACATATGAACCAATTACATACAGTGTGTCCCAGATCGACTGGGATTGCATGGGTAACTTTCTTATCATTGAAGATGGAGATTTGGTTAAATGGCCAATGTTTTCCAGTTTCATATGCTAGGGTTGCCATCTCTAAAATTGAAAAGCCAGGACAAAGCTAGGTACTTAAAAATCCGGACAAAATCCGGACCACAAAGATTTCTAAAAAAAACATTAATTTTTTTTTATTTTAACAGATACATATATTTAATGCACAAACTAATCAAAAACTTAAAAATCTCTTTAAAACAAAAAATTAACTGTTGACAAAGGTAAAAACTAATAATTATGACTATGCGTAAACATAACATAAATGTTTAAATTAAATCTACAAATATTTAATTGAAGACTGGACTTCTGTTAACAGTTTTGACTGCTCAGGCTGTAACAAAAAATCATAAAATTTCAAACATGTGTAATTAAGGTTAAACTTTACAAAAATCATATGTTTTACAGTTTCAAGTAGCAGTCTATTTCGTTCTTTGGTCCACTGAGCAGTTATGAGAGAGAATATCCTTTCGACATTTGCATTATGTGCTGTAAGCGCATAAACAAACTGGCATATTTTTATTAATTCAGAATATACTTCTGAGGATTTGCAGGACGAAAAGTATTTGGCCCACTTCTTGTGGGAGGGAAGTTCTTTTCCGTCTGCAAATTCATTATTGGCAAAATAATGTTTTAATGCCGTGAACTGATCAAAAAGTTTTGAATCCTCAATATCTACTCCTTTTTCAAGGAGGTAGGAAATTGATGGAATACTGTCAGTTTCCCATTTAAGTTTCTCTAGGTCTTTGAGATTTAACCAATTAAATACTCTAAACTCATCAAATGTTTTAATCCAATTATTTAAATATTGAATTCCTGTATCGTAAAACCCAAAAACATTATTCGTGAAAACAAGGCACTCATTTTCAAAACCATCATCAGTTAATTTTTTTAAAAGCTCTCGAATTTTAAGTGGTAAGAAATTTTTTTTTTTTGTCTTTCTTTTAAGGAGGTTGGGGCAATCCTGTGCGGGACGCGACGTAAGGGGGTTGGCCTGTGGTAAATGCATATACTACGGCAGGCATTGCCAACTTCAGAAAGACAAATAAAGTATAATGTGTTTCTCATTTTTGAGTACATAGTAAAGATGAATGTATGGTTTTTAAATATTTTTTACGATTTTGTACCTGTAATAGCAATGAGAAACTATTTTTTACAGACAAAATGTAGTTTCGAATTGAATAAATTAAACGCTGAAGTTTGTCAACGTTGCCAGTCGTTTGAATGACACTTTTGCTTGGCACTACTGCTCTTATGGCACTCTAACCTATAATACGCTGTCAACAATGAGTTGTTGCATCGGAAGAAGCTGCGTCAATCGTGCATGCTTCTAAACGCGCATAAAGCCGCGACGAAATTGTGCAAGATAGCGTGTCGCACGGAGTAGAAGGCCGGAGAATCGTTGACATTCCGGTGTTAGCCAAAAACTTGAAATGCCTTGTCTGCGACCAAATTTTGTCGTTATCGTGCATAGAAAATGAAAGCCGCCGTGGTCTGGCAAGTGTCTTCAAAATTCGATGCCATGTCTGTTTGACAGTTCGTACTGTGCCAAAGATTGGTTACTCTTATTCTGACGGCTATGTTCAACGTAAAATATACCACGTTAATTCTAAAGCTGTTCTTGGGGAGTAGCAAGTATTCAATTAATCCGACATACGTATTTCGCTTGCGCATGAAGCGCTGAGAAAGCTGACACCCGTATTCATAGTCGTTCGCCAGCGGATCGCCGGCGACTCGCCGGAGTTTCGTTATGAATAGTATGTTGGCGGCACTGTACGTCTATGTCAAATTCGAGGTGATCAGGTTAGGTTTTCAGTCAGTTTTGACAGAAACTGACACAAAATCTAACCTGCTAACCTCGAATTTGACAAAGACGTACAGTGCCGGCGCATTCCACGAGACCGTTCCGCTCCCGTGCTGCAACCCTGCCGGCGACCACGAGCAACCCCTGTTGATGCAACGACCCCCTGGTTTGTAATATACATTGCATTTTGTTATTTTCATTTGTAAATGTAATTAGTTAAAGACATTATATTTAATTTTAAATATTCATCAAGTGTTATTTTTTATCTATGCCCTATTCGAGCTATTTGAACGTATTCTCCGACTTAGAGCATATCCGAGGCAATAAAGCCAATTAAAGTATTCCCAATAAAGGCGGGTCATTACAAAGTAGCATATGAAATGCAATATTTTTTACTCCTCCGTGGTTACATTAAATTTGAACAAGACGTCTCGTACACTTTAATATTTAAATAATTGGTTGCATTTTTATCCCTTAGCTAGCTCAGTGATCATGAATCTCTCATAATATCTCAGTTAGTCGCTTATGCAAGATCACTATCTGACCAAATAGAAATCTGGTTCTCCTTCATAGTGCTTGTCGGACTTTAAACAATGCACAAAAAAGCCGAATTCTTTACATCATCTATTGATTTCAAAACACACATAAAAACCAAAAACGCGCTTAAAATTATAAAAAATCAAAGAAAATAGAATTAAGTTCTCAGCTACGTGCGATATAGAGTGAGGCTACTCGCAGGTGTGTTGCAAACATACATAAACAACCTAAAACAAAAAATTGCGTTAAAATAATTACTTTTTAAAAGTACGCAAATGTCAAAATGTCTAACAAAACTGGAATGTCAAAATTACCTGAAACCGCTGCTTATTTAACTCCTGCGCGTTTGCATAAGCCTTCAGTCAAACGCTACCTTATCACGCTTGGCAAAAATTTTACTTGGAACTAACTGCTGCATACCCTTGGAAACGGCACGCCTCGATTGCATCATCCGCTCCTGGTGGACGTTATGTTAGGAACCACTGATCGCGTGGAGGCCTCCTAAGGACAGTTGAATTGGCGCCTCTTAAAATTGACGCTTCAAATAAGCCTTTAAATATACCACAATGGGTGTACTTACATGTACACGCGGAAAATGCGCTGCATTTTAACACTGTTTGCAGCAAAAGTTGGCTGCCAGATTCTTTTAGGGCCGCTTCAAATTATCTTATATTTCCCTAGACGAATTCACGTACTATACTTTAATATCAGAAGAGGCTGCGTGAGACTGCTGCCTTCTTTTGTTACATTTGCATGAGTTGCAAATTCCAGCGTCCCACGTACACCGCTTTCTTACCAATAACTTCTGCTCTGGAGCTTTTAAATGGGAGTAAAATTTTTCGCAATCCATGTCCTATGTATGAACCTTTAGTTAACCCGAAGAATTTTATTGAAAACCCGAAGCCCGAAGAATGATTGCCAAACCCGAAGTCTTCGGGTCAAAATGACAGTGTTGGCAACCCTATTTACAAACAAACAGTTGTTTTTTGCTTTCAGCATTTAAATCGTTTTAAATGTGAATTTATCATATATGTATTATTTTATAGGGGAGGATTTGGCTTAATGCAGGATAACTCTCGCAGATTTACTTCACAGATTTAAAGTAAGTATGTAAATAATATTGTTATATACAATGACCTGAGGGACTATAAAATTTCGGAACGAGGCAGTCAGCATCACAATTTATCGAATTGAAACATTTATTCATACTCGTTGGCTCTTGCATTTAAAAGTGAACTTTGGCAAGCTGAACTAAGATGCGGAAATTTTTCTTCGAAATAATTTTCAGGCAGTCAGTTCTTGATTGTTTGAATTTTAAAAATGAGGAGCATGATTGGTCTAATAATTATGAGGTAAATTCTCAGTTGAATATGGGCAAAGATTGCTACGAATTATAAAACACTTAATTCGCTAAAATTACAGTAACTAGTGATGGGACTATTCGAATGCAAATTACTAGAGTATTCGATTCTTGCAATATCTCGAATGCATTCTATTCTTTTGAGTGTATTCGAATGCCTCGAATCGAATACTTAATCGGTGTTTGTAAATCTCGCCGGATGTGATCTCGATTCCGACGATCCAAATGCTGAATTCGGGGTGATCTCGATTCCGATCCGAATGCTGAATTCAAATGCGTCGGCACATGTCGGTGGTTGGTACTCGGATTCGCACTCGAATCGTTTCAGTTTTAGCTAGCACAGTTCTGCGTATCATATGAATTTAGACAATGCCCGCCGCGGAAAATTCGGTCCGAACGCAACTATATGAATGAACAAAGAACTGCCCGTTGCCATTCCGAAAGTTTCGACTTTAGATAGACATTATATATAGGTATCTTGATTTCCATAGAAGGCTGGAATGGAATCAACTTGAGCTTATTAAAATGTTTGTATTTAATAATTAAAAATAACTATAGAAATCATAAATATTTATTTTACAAACACAAGTTAGAAATTCAATTGAAGAAAATTCGAGTGTATCCTTGCGTCGCTTATCCCAACAAATAGGAATTTCACACGAGTTCATAAGAACAATATTAAAGAAAGATTTACAATTTCGTCTCTATAAGTAGAAGAAAACTCAAAAACTTCTTCCGATTGACCGAAACGCACATTTAGAATTCTGTCGATGGATTTTTGATGGAAGGGCTGATAACATTATTATGAGCGACGAACCACATTTTCAACTTCATGGCGAGAGAAATAAGCAGAATTTACGTTATTGGTCTGCTGAAAATCCGGACGTTATATTCGAACAAGAGTTGCATTCTCAAAAAGTAACTGTCTGGTGCGGCATCTGCTCAGCTGGAATCCTGGTCCCATATTTTTTCGAATTTCAAATGAAAATTCCAGTAATCGTTAACAGTGAACGATATGTAGCAATGTTGCAAAAGTTTTTAGTTGATGCCATCAAAACTCCAGTTACCACTAGATGCTACATGATTTCAACAAGACGGTGCAAGGCCTCATGTATCAAATTTATCTATGGGAATTCTGCGAGGGATGTTTCCGGGTCGTCTGATATCTCAACGTGAAGATCAGTCGTGGCCTGCCAGCTCTCCTGATTTATGGGCTCCAGATTACTTTTGTGGGGCTATGTTAAATCAAAAGTACACCAGAACCGACCTGAAACTCTGGAAGACTTAAAAAATAACATACGGCAAGTTATTGCTGAGATTCCGGCTGAAATGTGTCAGCGTGTAATGGGCTCATTATTGCATCGCACGTTCACGCAATGGAGCTCATGTGGTCCATGTAATTTTTACGTTTTCAAGTTCAAAATAAATAAGAATAAAACTTGAATGTCCATTCTTTAATTTCCAACAAAGAAAAACGTATAATGTATTCCAGGTTATTTTTATTACCTGTTAAAATGGGGTCACTCTAAATTTGACACCCTTTACAATTTTCTATATCTCGTGCGCATTTTTGTGATTCAGTATTAGGGCTGGTCTCATTTTGATCCTTATGCTGGAACCCACGACTGGGATGACGGAAGGGCAATTTGGGGATAAAGTATTATTTTAAAATACAAATAAAATAAGTTTGGTTCATTTGTAATGTTTTTCAACAACCTCCGATCGCCAAGGTTTTGATTTTCCAAAAACTCTAATAAAACTGTTTCCCATTTGATGCCAACCGTTTGGCGATCATTGTCTATACTGCAAGTTATAATCTAATAAAATTAAGTGATAATTAACCCTCATTGAATCGAAAATGGCGGACTTTATTATTTTTTAATTCAAAAAACAACATGATCTTGTTGGGTTTCACATTAAAGGTAATCGATTATACAAAACAATAGCAAACTTAAAAAATGTTTAAGTGCAATAAAAACGTAATTAAGGTAGTGGCGGTATTTATGAACCAGTGTGCTTAAATGTCTACAACATTTCCGAAAACACTCTACCCACTGTTTCCATCCAAAGGGTGCTAAATCAATAAGTTTAACTATGACTGTTGATGTTTTGTCATCAAATAAGATAAATTCTATAATAGAAGCGGTAACGTAAGACATAATATGGTTACTAGGCGGAATGGCTAATTTAAGTCAGACTTATATATTCAATCAAAAAATGCTATTAACTATGTCTGTCCACGATTCCATGGTATGTGAGAGCAAACACAAAACACATATCTGGTTTGCCACTATTTTCTGCATCACCCACTAAAACTTTGAACTGCCGTTGGAAAAAGTTAATTAAAATATCAGGAATCCTGGAATCCTGAAAAAGTCCTTATATTTGCCGGCTTGCTGTTGTTTGCCGACGCGGAATTTTTATGATGATCCTGTCCTCGAACCTTTATTAGCCTGTCCCAGCTTCATAGAAATTATGGTCGAGCAATTGTTCTAAATTCGTGATTTCAATTATGGGTCTGTCGGTCTAATTCTGCTTGGCGGCGGTATGAATTTGGATTTTGTTTTTCTTTAAAACGAGCGCGTTTGGTGATTTTTCCGGTATGCATTTCTCCTTTCCTTCCGCCAGTTGGCTGACATTTTGCTGTTTCTAAAAAGTCCTTACACGGGGTAAATCCGTGCAGCGACGCATAAATAGAGGTTTGTTTGTTTCCCTTTAAATGCGTATTGCTTCTTAACGGTCGCTTTGTCCCGGGCGGTCGAGGCGTTTTATTGTAGGTTTTCCAGGATTTTTATAATCCGTCTGCTTTGGCCGATTTGTTAATTTAGCAATTTCTTTGCCGACAAAAATAACCGTTTTAGCACATATGTGCATTGCTTTTGTTTGGAAAACCGACTCGTATCAAATCTAAATTTTAAAATTCAGAGCAGACCATATTTGAAATTAATTTAACGGTGTATCTTATCGTAGTTATTAAAAATTACGAAAGTCAAAATGTCAAATTAAAATATTTAACACAGGTTGTCATTGCTATTTGAAATTACAAAATCGAAGTTCAAATCGCACTTATGCAATATGGTTGCATACAGTTTATCGGTAAGTATTAAATGAAACCAATCTTGGCTTTGAAAAAATTAAGCCATGTGCTGTATTACTTCTGATATTTTTAATTTAAATATGACAGTTATGATAATAGTAGAAGGGTTGTTTAAATTACATATGTTTAATCAAGAACAAAAAGTGTTTGTAATCGAAATGATTGATGTAGCAGATGTAATGTTGTTTTAAGTGTTGGGTTTTATGTTAATTTTCAAATAAAATTTTTACATGACATTCGGTGACTGCTATGCAATGGTTTAGGTTATGTATATAGTATTTCATTCTAGAACATCAACATAATGTAAACTAATAATCGACATATGTTTAAACCTTCAAAGCCAAGCTTGATTTCATTTTCGTTTGCTCACATGTTACTTTATACCTTTAGTGAAACTTGTATACGTATGTATCATGGTTGTATTAGGTGTGTATATTCTCTAAATGTCAGAAGTTGGTAGTAGTTGGAAGTAAATGTGCTGTATTTTTCATGGTTAGTGTAGCAATAACTGCCTGAACTTCTTTTTAATTAAAATATTTCCTAATTTTACTTTCCCAAATTTGTACATGTAGCATGTTTATTATCATATTATCATTTTATTTTTTATACTGTATCACTCCTTGATACAGCTGTTAACATTTTCGTTATTTAAAATTACAATGAAGAGTTTTTGCGTTAATCAATATTCAGTTATAACTTATAACCTCCTTATTTGACTTTGACAATTAATATTAATCTGTCATTTTGACTTTAGTAATTTTTAATATGTAGGTGTTACCTGTACCGTTTGTAGTCCACTGTTAATAAAGTATCTTCAGAAATGATCGAACGTTTTTGAATGATCATGGTTCTACAACGTATGAATAATATGTTGGTGGCACTGTAAGTCTCTGTCAAATTCGAGGTTATCAGGTTAGGTTATGCGTAAGTCTGTGTCAAAACTGACGCAAAACCTAACCTGCTAACCTCGAATTTGACATAGCCTTACAGGGACAGCAACATATTATTCAAACGTTGTAGAACCATGATCATTCAAAAACGTTCGATCATTTCTGAAGATACTGTAGTTATTTAACAAACAAGTATGTTAATGAGAGCGATTAATAATCGAGACATTTTAATTGTAAAGATTATTAATCGCCGATCAACACACGAGTTAGTTACAATATTTTTTCGTTGATCTATCTTGTCGTATCTCGTAATTTGCAGGAAATCTAATTTTATTCCATGAAAAGAATTTGACACTCAAAGTTTTGACATTAATGGTATCTATCTTTGATTACCTATACCAAAATCGCCTATTAATAAAAAGTCATTCATTAATTATAGGAGTTATTAATAAAAGATTGTCTATACATTAATGAAACCTATAAATAAACGATCAATGGAAAAAATAGTCACAATAACAGGGCCATTGGCCAGGTAACAGCGTGTTATTGTTAACCAATTCGTAAAAACTAATTCTGTGATTTCAACCCAACATGTCTTTTGCGGAGAACAATGCATAACACTAAAATTCCGACGGAAAGCCCAATGGGTGGAAATCCAGAAATCGTCATAAGACACCTGGGACTCCCTGTCAATTACAAGAATTAGCAAATTATTTTACTACGCGGACCCAAACTTATATTCGTGAACAGGCTCTGCAAGTTACAAAAAAAATTATTTGAATGATTTGATATTTTTCCTTGAAGATTTCATACGTCGCGTCTTCAAGAACTATTTTGTAAAAGCAGTAAATAACATAGGCAAAGTTGTGGTATGAGCTGTACACGTTTTCTTTCTAATAAATGTAGAAAAAGACCACTC
This sequence comes from Agriotes lineatus, assembly GCA_940337035.1. Taxonomy (NCBI): domain Eukaryota; kingdom Metazoa; phylum Arthropoda; class Insecta; order Coleoptera; family Elateridae; genus Agriotes; species Agriotes lineatus. Next base: position 53,622 of record CALNHX010005920.1, on the reverse strand, counting down.
CTAATATTTTAGTTAACTTTTTCCAACTGCTTCAATACAGAGTAGGTACTGAACAAAAGTTTCAGTTGGTGGTGCAGGAATTAATGGCAACAGATATGTGTGTTTTGTGTTTGCTATTATATACCATGGAACTGTCGACAGAGTTAATAGCACTTGATTGGATATATAAGTTTGACTTAAATTAGCCATTCCACGTAGCAACCATATCGTGTTTTACGTTACAGCTTCTGTTAGAGAACGCGTCTTATTTGATGACGGAACATCAACAGTCATAGTTGAACTTTTTGGTTTAGCACCTTATGGAAGAAAACAGCACGGTGGGTAGATTATTTCCGGAAATATTTCAAACATTTAAGCATACTGGGCCATAAATACCGCCACTACCTTAATGATTTTTTATGGCATTTAAACATTCAGTAAGTTTGCTATTTGTTTTGTATAATCGATTACCTTTAATTTGATACCCAACAAAATCATGTTTTAGTTTTTTAATAAAAAAATTAAAGTCCACCATTTTGTATTTAATGACGGTTCATTATCACTTTATTTTATTAGATTATAACTTGCAGTATATACAGCGGTCGCCAAACGGAATCAAATGGGAAACATTATTATTTAGAGGTTTTTGGAAAACCCTGGCAATCGGAGGTGGTTGAAAAATATTCCAATTAGGCCAACAAAAGTTGTCATTTGACAGTCCGTTATCTGGCAAATTTTATATTTTTTGAGAAAAATGCATTTGTTAGCCAAGATAGAGAAAAAAATTACAAGAAAATTTTTTTTAAAATGCGATTTTCTATCGAAATACAAAATTCTGGCTGAAAATTTTAAAGAAAATATAATCAATTTTTAGAACATGTAAACTGGATATAGCAAATGAAAACGAATTCAAGCTTGGCGTAGAAAAAATTAAGTCATGTGCTCTATTACTTCTGATGTTTTTAATTCAAATATAACAGTTATTATAGTAGTAGAAGCATCAAGTCATTTAAATTATCAAATTTTGAATTAAGCATGTTTAATCAATAAACATTTTTATCTACGACCACTACTAAAAGTAGGCCTTTTAGCGCTAGCTTGTTTCACTAAAAGTGACGTTTTATAGTTTACCGTGTTTAAAGAAATCAGCTGTTTACTTTTAGCACATGTGCTAAAAGTGAAGCGAGGTTCAAAACTACAATTTCGAACTGCAAGTGAAGTTGTAAAGCTATTCTAGTTGCTTCTTGCGTTACAGGTAAAGCGTTTTTGAAATAATTAAAGCGTTATGTAATGAATACAGTCATATGTGGAGTATCAATAATTACATTTCGTAACTCACCTTAACCGCACGGGCGTGGCCAAAAAATCGCCAGCGGCGTAGGCTACTATTCATTATGACGCAGCGTCGCAGATGCGAACCTTTCTTAAATCGATATTTATGGATTAATAACGGTAAAATTAAGGTCGTAGATAAAATATTGTATGCAACGCGTGCTAAAAGTCGTTTATGCGCGAGACATGTTATGAAACTCAGCCTTCGGCTTCGTTTCATAATTTTCATGTCTCGCGCATAAAAGTCGACTTTTAGCACTTGTTGCATAAATAGCTATTAGCAGTTCTTATAACTTAATACGTATTTATTTATGTAACATTGTTTAAGTGTCAGGTTTCATATTAATTTTCAAATAAAACTTAGACTTGGCAGTTATTCAATGGTTTAGGTTATGTATGTGTGTACTTAAACATCAATATAGTGTGAATTAATAATCGACATATGTTTAAATTTTCAAATATATGCTTGATTTCACTTTCGTTTGCTCACATGTAAGAAAATCTCATTGAGACCACTGTAAAAGAACATTTACAGGATTCTTGTAACAGTAATTTATTAACAAGGACAGATTAGAGTTTTTAGAAGCCATTTAAGTAGATATCAATTATCATTGAAAAATATTTTTTCTAAAACGCGCCTTGCGTTAAAAACCTAAAAATTATGCTAATATATTACTTTAAGGTAAGTAATAAAAATCTAAAGGAATAATTAACATTTTCTTTTATTTTTTCAAATTATAAATCGTAACTTAACAGATTTAAATTTTAAAATTAAGTCTTGGTATGTGAAATCTTGAAAAATATTTAGAAAATTGAAACATTTATTTTTTGCGAAAGTTAAACAAAAAAATGTTCTGTCCTTGCGGTTGATCAGTTAGCTAAAACTAACACACGCTAAAAAATCTCATTGAAATCTTCTTAATTTCCAAAAAATTTTACTTTCGAATTTTGACAATTTCAAAAAACGTCATTTTCTTACTAATTACAAATCACATGGTATATCTGATAAGAGATAAACAGGTGTTCAAAGAAGCACAAATTATTGCCGTAAAGGCTTCTGAAAAATCAAAAATAAACATTTTTCCCATTTGATGCCGACGTTTTGGCGGGCACTGTATATGAGCGATATAGAACATGAAAATAGACATTCTGGTTTTTGAAACATATTTATTTTATTTATATTTTAAAATAATACGTTATCCCCAAATAGCCCCCTCCCTCATTCCAGTCGCGGGTCCCAGCATACGGAACAAAACGAGACCACCCCTAATACTAAATCACAAAAATGCGCACGAGATATAAAAAGTTGTAGTTAGAACATCCAGTATTAGATTAACGGTATGTTATTTATGGTGACAGCAATTGCTAGCTAAATTTATTATTGTTGTAATTTAAAAATAATTACAACAAAACTTAACAACTTCAAAACAATTCTCATGATATGTTTGGCCGTAAATAAATATTCGGCAACCTTAATTTTGACCATATCCACCACAGGATTACGTGATTTGGGCTTTTTTGGCGTTTTGTCCAAGCCAACTAATTCGGCTTTTGGACATTTTCTTCGATATGCACGCTCACAGGATACGGCGTTTTGTCCATGCTAACTAATTCGGCGATTTGTCCATTTTCGGCGATATGTCCACAGACAGAATTCGGCGTTTTGGACATTTTCGGCGTTTTGTCCACGCTAACTAATTCGGCGATTTGTCCATTTTCGGCGATATGTCCACCGAGAGAATTCGGCGTTTTGGGCATTTTCGGTGTTTTGTCCACGGCAACTAATTCGGCGATTTGTCCATTTTCGGCGATATGTCCACCGACAAAAATCAGCGTTTTGAACAAAATCGAGTGACGCCAACTTTCCGATCAATGTGGCGTCATTTTACACGGTTCGGCGATTTGTCCATTTTCGGCGATATGTCCACCGACAGAATTCGGCGTTTTGGGCATTTTCGGCGTTTTGTTCACGGTAACTAATTCGGCGATTTGTCCATTTTCGGCGATATGTCCACCAAGCGAATTCGGCGTTTTGGGCATTTTCGGCGTTTTGTCCAAGCTAACGAATTCGGCGATTTGGGCACGATTCGGGGTTTTGGGCATTAAAATAAGATTCGGCGTTTTGTCCATTCGGCGATATGTCCAGGTCCCTATCCGGGCTGAAGAAGAAGAAAAAGAAGTCCCTCCAAACGTTCGATATTTAATATTTTAAATTTTTCAGAGTGGCCAAATTCCCAAAAAAGAATATGAACAAAAATAACTATATAGTTATTATCCTTAAAAATAAAGTATAAAGTCACAAAATAACAATTCATTTTGATATATTCATCGTTTCAGATACTATAAACAGTTATTGATGTGAAACCGTGTTTGGAAACGCTTTTTTTGATTCTCCATTGTGAAAATTATTTCACTATTGTGATATCATTTGGACAGTTAAATAAAAACTCTGATTTGATAAAGTTATTGCTTATACTATAACCTTTCCAAAAATGTACCTTTTTGAAACTCCAAAAAAAAAAATCTGGTGTGATACACGCACACAACTTCCTTTTACAGTGATCTTATAATTAACCAAAAATTTTATTTTAAATTTTTAGCATTTGTCAAAAATTTTCAAAAATTACTAATTCTACAGAAACGGTACAAAATAGAGCGTTAGTTAAAGAAACAAATTTTCTCTAGAATTTTAAGCTGAATTCAAAAATTTAATAATATACCGGGTGTTCTATTTAAAATAGGAGTTAATAAAAAAATAGAAAAAAAAACAAAAGAAACCCATTTTAGAAGTATTCAACTAGAAAATCACCTATCTCACATCAATGCACATTAAAAATGTAATGACAATTTTAAGTTTGAAAAAAATCGTTAAAGCCGTTTTTGAAATATCAAAAAAAACTGAAAAATCACGAGTAAACACCTACTTCCGGTTATGCGATTTTCTTCAAAAGCTTGCTGTCGCATCTACATAATACACAACACTTATACAGGGTGTTTCATTAATAATTGGAAATATTTTAACTGTAGAATTCTGGGCTTAAAATATTAATATTTAACCCAAATCACTTAGATAAAATGTGGCTTGTTACTGAGATATAGGGTGTTTTATTTAAAAATTTAAAAATGATTTTTCCCCATTACTTTAAAACTATTTGACGTATCCGTATCATATTTGGCAGGAAGTTTAGACACTGTAAACCATGCTAAATTATGTTAAATAAACGTTTCTGGCTACTACCAGAGGCGTACCACAGGGGCAAGTGGGTGGTTGACCCTTCCCAAATTCTACGCCACTGGCGGAATTGCCATTTTAACACAATTTTTCGATTCTCCAATACTTTCTATGTAAATAACATACTCTTCCTTCGTCACGATAACGTCATTATTTTTCGAGATATTTAAAGTTAAACATAAAGCTGAACAGTTATTTTGATTTTAATGTGTATTAATTATGTCGGTGTTTTTTGTCATAAGATTGCATTTATTACGCAAATGAAACTTTAATCCGTATTAACAAAAAAACATAATGTTATTTATTGAAATTTCTTGAAACTAGTACATAGATGCATTCAACATAAAAAAAATGTATCCATGTATTCGTTTCAATAAATTTCAATAAATAACATTATATTTTTTTGTTAATACGGATTAAAGTTTCATTTGCGTAATAAATGCAATCTTATGACATAAAACACCAACATAATTAATACACATTAAAATCAAAATAACTGTTCCGCTTTGTTTAAATTTAAATATCTCGAAAAATAATGACGTTATCGTGACGAAGAAAGAGTATGTTATTTACATAGAAAGTATTGGAGAGTCCAAAAATTGTGCTAAAATGGCAATTCCGCCAGTGGCGTAGAATTTGGGAAGGGTCAACCACTCACTTGCCCCTGTGGTACGCCTCTGGTAGTAGTCAGAAACGTTTATTTAACACAATTTAGCATGGTTTACAGTGTCTAAACTTCCTGCCAAATATGATACGGATACGTCAAATAGTTTTAAAGTAATGGGGAAAAATCATTTTTAAATTTTTAAATGGAACACCCTATATCTCAGTAACGAGCCACATTTTATCTAAGTGATTTGGGTTAAATATTAATATTTTGAGCCCAGGATTCTACAGTTAAAATATTTCCAATTATTAATGAAACACCCTGTATATGAACGCCATACCTCTTTTCGTTTTTGAGATATTCTATTCACAGACACACAGACAGACAGACACACAGAAAGACAGACAGACCAATGAAAAAATATGTTTATTGGGTTCAGGGGCTCTAAAACGTAAACATCTGTTGAAAACTCAATTTCGATTTTTTGGGGTGATTCCAATACTTCCTTTATTGTAAAAGGAAGTAAAAATCCGGCGAAATTACATAGTAAACCTGATTAAAAGTTTTTCAACAGAATTTATACGTAGTTCTAGTAGGGTATGTTGATCCTTTTACTTTTGTGTTCGTATTTCATAATAAAAACGATTTTTTGTAATGTTTCTATATTTTTATTTTCAACCTCTGCCTTAGAAAGGCTATATATGTCATTTTACCTAGTATAAGCCTAAAATGACATATTGCACAATTTCTTATTAGTTTAGGTGTCATTGTTTTTATACAGAAAGTTTATTATAACGCGCAATGTGTGCGTTTATTTTAAATAGCAATATGGAAACGTTACTGCGTATGTAAAAACACAATATATATTATGGAGCAAGAAATTCTGATGATCAAATGGTTTAAAGACTTCAGTTTGAAACAATTTTTTGGCTTAGTCTAATTGTTTCGCCATTTATCCAATTATTTCAGGCTTAACCTGTATATTTTTAGTTGAATTATAAATCCTTTTGCTTTTCAAATTCTTCAATTTTCCAAACCAACGCATTTTGTGCCTGTATCAAGTTCTTTTCGTTTGCACGATGCCCTCTCGACCTCCGCTATCTCTTATCAGAGTCCGAGTCTTCCTGTGGGCTCGAAATTTTCGTACCTGGCACTTGCTGTCTTCGCTTGAGCCCGCCGATACCGGCGCGGCTGAGGTTTGATTTTAATTATGTCAAATTACGTGCGCTCAACCAATTTTAATGAGCAGTGTGTTTCCTAAGGGCTGGTTATGATCAGGTACGATTGCGCTTTTCTGTCTTATTATCCCCATAGTAATTATATTTTTCTTAGCTCTTAATTATCAGTTTCAACCACGAGTTTATCTCGGAGGCCAAGTCGCTAACCTCATCGCACTTTCGACACCCGCTGGGTTCGGCGTATTTGCCGCCTTTTGGAGATGCTTCGAAGCAATTTTCGGCGCATCCATGGCGATTTCAACAAGGGTTGTTGCCGTTTACGTCCAGCTTATGTTTCGAGGTTAGTTAGTGCTATTCCGGAATTATTTATCAACTTATCTTGAATACCTGGTTTTTCCATTTAAACATTTTAAACCCGTAATGATTTGAAATTTAAATGCATACGTTCCGCAATTATTAACATGTAATGTAACATTCAATTTCATACATACTCTTATTTTAATATTTAAATTTTTATGCTTATATCTAATTATGCTATATTTAAAGTTGCTATTTTGATGTGTATTTCGACCCTCTGTAAAAGGTACAGTCACGCTTTTTTATTTCAATATCCTAAACAGAAGGTATTATTAAATGATTGAGGTATGCATATCCCATGAATAATTTGAATTTAGAGTTATTAAAATAACCCGAAAGGGGTTTTTTAATTTTATGCGTGTCGCAACCTTCAGTTCACGTACACAATTTGGTTATAATAGTATTTGCATTTTAATTATTCTGATAATTTACTACTGACATTTCAAGACTTTTCTGTTATTGATTATTAATTAAACGCTAGTCACTTGTGGTTTATTTTTCTTATTATTGGAAATCTTTTGATTTCTGGCGCCCATTTCCATTTACTTTCCTTTTTTGAAGACATTCCAGGGTACATAGCTGATGATTTGAACCTACGATCTAAGGCCGCCGATATTTGAGTTAGCTAAGGCCATTGCGGGGAGTAAAGAGTTTTTTAGAGCTGCCGTGGTGTATAAACGGTAGGGGGGTTGATCTGCGATTTTTTTACTACCATCAATTATTTTAATTAGTCAATCGCAGGTCGGCCTCTTTATTGTTTCAAGTTTACAGCAAGTATGTGGGTTATTACATGTTATATTCACTGTTGTTATTTGTGGTGCTTCTTTTTCAATAAAGTTACGGTTCATATATTGCATTTTAAAATAAACGCATTTACACATGGCGTGGCGAATCCTTAGGAACTAATAGTAACAATAAATTCCTCATAAAAACAGAACTACCATATTGCCCATTAAAATAAATTCACCGTATGTACAAATTTAAAGTTTTGTGCCTTTAATAAGAAGCGGCATAAACTAAAGAGTTCATTAAACTCTAAATAAATGCTTACCGATAAATATTCTAAGTTTTGTGAAAGATTTTGTTTGAGGTATGTAATTTTAGGCCAGTTTCCCCTACTTTAGTGCGGATCATTTTGGGTAATTAAAAATTGCTTGAAAAACATCGCCGGTGTGAGATAGGCCTTAATGTCATAATACTGCGCTTACAATGTAGGGAGTGGAAAAAGTACTTTGCTGTCCGCTCAGGGTCGTATTTGTCAGTTTCACAATGGCATCGTAGGTTGTCAAAATTGATAAAAATTGTAAATCTAGTTTTATTCTCGTGTATAACTAGCACTCATGGCCTTTTTCGTATAAGATACCAATTTAAATTACTGTCTATTGTAACTCCTAGACAGTAATTTAAAATGTGATGTACACGTTAAACAATGTTGCCACTTCAGCGTTTTTAGGTTGTAGCATGTTCTGGCTATTTGAATTTTTAATGATTGAAATGCAGGCTACAATTGCCGGAATGACACCGGCCCCGGATAGCTCAGAAAAGTACCAATTAATAACCTCAAGCTTGCTACCCAAGAAATAAAGACAATAACTTCTCTAAACGTATAATAAGTTTTAGTTAGATACATAACAAATTAAATTGTATTCAAAGAACAGGAAATAAAATTATAATAACGTTTGTAACTCAATTCGGTCTCTTCTAATAGTGGATATCGCTCGCTGGGATTCGGGCCCTATCAGTCACTTATGGACCAAGTTATGCATCGAGTAGTTCTGATGATTCGTAGGCGGATCGTCGAAGCTGAAGGCTGCAATGACATTTGATTAGCGGGGCCCGCAATTGACAGCGGTGCGTAAACATGAAACTCGGTTCTGAACTCTTAATCGGGCAAAAGTGCAGGCAAAATAATATTAAATAACGTGTATACCTGATGCTATCAGCGTTATCGCGGTCTGCAGGTGTGCAGAATGTGGCGAGCTGGTGGGCGACCGGACCGAGGATATGTTTATCTTCTCCGGAACCTTTGAAATCCAGGTGAACGGTGTTGTAATTAAATTAAGTTCGAGCCTTGCAGGCGGCAATTGCCGCAAAAATGTGAATTTCGGGCGCGGCTCGCCGCTAATGTGCGGCGTGAAATGGCCCGAAAATGGGATTTGTGAAATTATAAATGCGGCTTCGCCTGGACGTCTTGCTTTCGTTGCGGCTACCTACAGGCTGGTTTTTCTGAGGCGAACTTCAGGCCGCTCTCGCGTTACGTCGTCCAGGTCGTAATTAATGGTTTTAAAGCCGGCTAATTAGACGTTTGGCTAGTGAGTAATAACTATTTGGATCTAAGGTGCCCGCGGAGTAGACCGGACCTGGTGAATTATTCAAGGCGGTGTGATCGGCTAAATCAGCGGGTAGTTTGGCAAGTTTCTCTCCCGATAGCGCACAACGGCACCCTCCTGGTGAGAAGGAACAAACGGGTAGTTTGGCAGGTTTCTCTCCGGATAGCGCATAACGGCACCCTCCTGGTGAGAAGGGAACAAGCAGGTAGTTTGGCAGGTTTCCCTCCGGACAGCACACAACGGCACCCTCCTGGTGGTACTAGGTGAGAGCAAAGGAGCTGGAAAAATTCTGTTTTAAACTGGTTTTGTTTTCTCCTGATATGCCCTGAGCTGGTGTAATCAGAGGTTCGTTTGGAGGAGGGAAACCTTACTCTAGGTGCGTGAACTGATCCCTGACGTCACTTATCGTCTTTCAAGCGGCTCAATGATGCAGAGCTCCAGTTCTTAACGTGATTTACGCCATGGGCGAACGCGCGAATGAATTTTTAATTTCAAAATCGCGTTCGCGCTGAGCGAAACGTTACAAGGTTAATAAAAGCTCACTATATTATTACGGTCTAAGCCGGCATTATAATAGGCATGAGTTGGGAGGCCAACGATACATGAAAACCTCCAATTAGCTCGTAGCTAACTTGGCGATGGGCAATTCTTGATAGAGAGCTAAGCTTGCATTTGCAGACTGTTCTTGGTTGAAGACGAGGACTACTTACGTGACTTACCTTATGGTCACCTAAATAAAATAAAACGCGCAAGGGTCTGCAGCTTCGGCAGCTTCCCTTGCATAAGCACCTTCATTTGAAATATCTTGCTTGAAGAGCGCTCTCCTATATTATGAAAGTCAAAGTCCGTGTCATTCAGCAGCTTGTCACTTACATCAATGAAACTCATTTGTGCTTAATAACAATATGTTTATTATGCTGTATACGAGATACTACCAAAGTGACAGACAGGGGTTATGGAAATTTCTATTAGTACACTTCAGAGCAAATTAGTGGTTTGCTGTTGGCTGTGCGGTTTCTGGGAAGTCGCAGAATTGCACAAAATGAGCGTCACAAACCTAATTCTGTTGGCGATCTGTAGAGCTGCCTGCAGTAACGATAACGTAAGTGGAAGCAATGCCCGGCTGCCCTTTACATGGGTGAGATGCCCAGATTACAGGTATCGAAGTTGCTTGAACAGGTGGAGTCACAACGCTTTAATGGTGGCTCGACGTGGTTGTTAAATGGGGCACTTTTGGAGTTAACCCACAAGACCACGAGAGATCTCTCGCACACTGGCGCATGTTTGCTATCTACCACCAAGCACTTCTTGATTTGAAAACTTCGAAAATATACTTAAAATTAGTTAGAAACCAACACCAAACAAGATCTGGATTTTTTAAAATTATACTTCTTGTTGCACCAATCTGTGAACACACTGTCTGTAACTAACAAACTCAAATTTTTGTGTTGCTTTGAATATACAAACTGAGCAGCTGTAAGGTTTCTATTATAAATGATGTCGCTGTGAGGCTTTCTTTTTACAAATAGAGCACCTGTAAGGCATTGCTCTTGTAAGAGTTCTCATATTTCTAACTAAATTGCCTTTAGCTGCTATTATGTATTCACACATAAAGCAACTATTAACGAGCCCCTACTGTATGAGTCCTCATATGTGTAACTAAATTACTTTTATTTGCTGTTCTGTATTCACAAACAAAGCAAATAAAAGGCTTCTCTCCTGTATGAGTCCTCATATGTAAAACTAAATTACTTTTAGTTGCTGTTCTGTGTTCACAAACAGAACAAATATAAGGCTTCTGTCCTGTATGAGTTCGCATATGTGTAACTAAATGACTTTTATCTGACGTTCTGTATTCACAAATAGAACAACAATAAGGTTTCTCTCCTGTATGAATCGTCATATGTGAAACTAAATGACTTTTAGTTGCTGTTCTGTGTTCACAAACAGAACAAATATAAGGCTTCTGTCCTGTATGAGTTCGCATATGTGTAACTAAATGACTTTTAACAGACGCTCTGTATTCACAAATAGAACAAATATAAGGTTTCTCTCCTGTATGAATCCTCATATGTGAAACTAAATGACATCTCTGTGCTGTTCGGTATTCACAAATAGAGCAAATATAAGGCTTCTCTCCTGTGTGAGTTTGCATATGTAGAACTAAACTATATTTAACTGTGGTTCTGTATTCACAAATAGAGCAAATATAAGGCTTCTCTCCTGTGTGAGTTCGCATATGTGTAACTAAATCACTTTTACCTGCCGTTCTGTATTCACAAATAGAACAAATGTAAGGCTTCTCTCCTGTATAAGTTCTCATATGTTTAACGAAATTATGTTTCTGGATTGTTTCGTATCCACATACCGAGCAACTATAAGGTTTTATTTTTCTATGAGTTCTTGTATGTGTAACTAAATTAGTACTTTCAATGTTTTCTTGTTTGGTGTATAACTTATCAACGTTTTCATTGTTATCCACACTCTGCGCTATGCAGGATGCTGTTCCTGTAGAGCTACAATATTTACTATCTGTAGTTTCTTGGTTGATGCTCATTATGTTTGTTCAAAAGTCAGAGCACCTTTTAATGATACGTCCGCCAATAGAGTTCAAATATGTTCACACCTACAACAAAACGACATAGTTATTAACCTACAATAAAATTAGCAATATGGCAGCATTGATCACTGAATAGTAACATTTTTACTGTATTTTCCAACATCATAAAAGTGACAACTTTTGTGAATTGATTGACAGCTAAAAGTGTTACTTTCTCTGATTAGATATATAAAATTGCTACTTTATCTGCTTAATCATCTAGTGGTATACAGGGTGTCCCAAAATGTACCAGAAGTATTTTAGCAATCAATTGGGTAACTCATTTAAAGTAAAAAAAGTCTAGATAAACATGTATTGTAAATTCAACTGTTAACGATTTATTCTTGATAGTCGTGCGTGATCGCCCAGACAGTGCGGGTCGCTAATAAATTTTGCTTGTCTTAAACCTAAAATCTGCATAAACAGTGCTACTAACTGTTACTTAAAACTCATCTTAACCTCGGTTGTGCTATCAGTGACCGCCATAAAGGAGGTAAGATAACTCGCAGGCCTACGGCCTTGCTCGAATCATGACCTCTTTACCGCAAAGTATTCAAATAAATAGCACGGACAATATTCTCAGCCAGCCGAAACTTATTTATAGAGGGAAAAATGTACCACCTAATCTAAATATGGACATTGAATCTAACATCGAAACTCCCGTAACCTCCGGAAAACGAAATCACACGTCACCAGGCAGTGACGAACCTAACAAACGTTATCTCTTTGAACCAGACACTTTAATCACTAAAAACAAATACCATCTACTTAATAATACAAATAAATCAACAACACAAGATGAAAATAACTCAAGTGAATCTGATAATATCCCCAAAAAACCTAAGGTGCCCCCAATCTTCTTGCACGGACCAGTTAAATATCAAGAAGTCACTAAAGACCTTGAAAAACTGACTCAAGGAAAATTTACCACTTCATGCGCCGGCAGTGCAATTAAAATCAACCTTCAGGACATCGAACACTACAGAACATTAACTGCATATTACGATGAACATCACATCAATTACCATACATTCCGTAACCCCCACGAAGCGAATCTTTCAGTTGTAATCCGAAACTTGCCAATATCCATCGAAAACGCAGAAATTCAACAAGAGCTATCTAAATCATTTCACATAATAAGCGTCACCCGACTTTACAATAGAGAAAAATTACCAATGCCAATATGCGCGGTAGTATTAAAGCCAACCGAAAACTCCAAAGACATTTTTAATCTCACACACTTATTTCACTGCATAGTTGCAGTAGAACCTAGACGAAAATCTTCCGAGATTCCGCAATGCCATCGCTGCCAGAATTACGGGCACACAAAGAACTACTGCAGGCTACCACCCATATGTGTCAAATGCCTAAATGCTCATTTAACCTCTGAATGTAATAAACCCAAGTCAACCAAACCCCAGTGCGTTCACTGTGGGCTATTACACCCGGCTAGTTATAAAGGCTGCCAACATTATTTGGATCTAAAAAACAATAGGCAATTATACTCACAAAATCACAAAAGAGATATGAATATCCCCAAGCCAGCTCAAACACATTCAATAACACCAATAGATCACTCTCAACCAAGAACTTACGCAAACGTAACTAAAAATCGCATCCCACAACAGAAAATCGAACCCACAAACATGACAGATATTATCACAAATATAATATCACAAATAATAACCACAATTACAGAACAAATAAAAAATCAACTATCACACTTAATCACAGATCTGCTCCAGAATGGACAAAGTTAATAAGAAAATTTTTAATCACTTAACACTCCTTAACTGGAACGCCGACGGCATCAAAGCCCAACGCTTGATCTTCATTGACTTTCTTGCTCGATTTAACATCGACATTGCTTTCATTAGTGAAACACACCTGATAAAAAATGAAAAATTCACAATCCCAGGATATCACACATACAGATTTGATAGAATAACCCCAACAGCATCCGGTGGTGCAGCGATTATAATTAAAAACAACATACACCATTACCAAATACCTAAACATAACTTAACCAACCTAGAAGCAATAGCAGTGGAAATACTCGTTAAACCCAACAGTACAATAAGACTTGTTGCCGCTTATCAACCTCCAAATAAACGAGTTATACCCTCAGATATTATCTCTTACTTTGATACTAACCACCCCACCATTCTCCTTGGCGACCTGAACAGCAAAAGCACACTCTGGGGATGCCGTGCAAATAATCCTAACGGGAAGAGGCTATATGAAACTACCACTCGCCACAACATACACATCACTGCACCATCAGAATATACCCATTACCCGTATAGGCCTGACCATCAACCAGACATCCTAGATATAGGGCTTCAGAAAAATTTTACCCAGCCATTTAATCATCAGGTACTCTCTGAGCTCGACTCCGGTCACCAACCAATAGTCATAACAGTGGAAAAACAACCAGAAACTGCTGCACCGCCTGCAAGACTAATCAACGGGTCAACAGACTGGGATAAATTTAAAGAACAGCTGGACATCAATATTAAGCCGCAGAATTTACCCTACACCACACAAACAGTAGATAATGCCATTAAACATCTAACGAACACCCTAGTGCACGCCGCTCAATCATCGACGCAACCAACCCTTAAAACAGCAAGACAGCCGAATTTAACACCCCCAAAGTACATACAAGAGCTTATCAAGGCAAAAAACACTTACAGAAGATTATGGCAACGCACCCGTAACAAGAGCTATAAAACAGAGTTAAATAAACTAGCGCATCAAGTGAAATGGGATCTCGAAAAGTATCGAATCTCTCAATACAACCAATATATATCATGTGTAGATAGCAAAGACACCTCCTTATGGAAACTAACAAAGCAAATTACCCGTAAACCAAATATCACTCCTCCAATCAAATTTAATAACATAGAGTACTGCACAGACAAAGAAAAATGTGAGCTCATGGCTAAACACTTGCAGAACACATTTACAACTAACATTGCACCAGACAATATTCAATACACAAAAAACATTGAAACTCAGGTAGACGCATATATTCCACTAATAAACCCCAATGAAATTCTTACAACGACTCCACTGGAAATACAAAAAGTTGTCAAAAGCTTGCCTAACAAAAAAGCTCCGGGGCACGACCAAATCCCAAACAGCATGCTAAAAAATCTGACACCAAAAGCTTTTGCGTACCTTGCCGCTATCTTTAACATCTGTATCAGCATTAGTTACTTCCCAACCTACTGGAAAACTGCGGAAGTGATGATATTCCTGAAGCCTGGCAAGAAAAAGAACGACCCTAACAGCTACAGGCCAATCAGTCTGCTATGTACCATCTCCAAAGTCTTTGAAAAAATCATACTGGCGAGACTAAATGATCACATAAAAAGCCATGACATCCTACCGCACTTCCAGTTTGGATTCAGGCCATTATACTCGACAACACACCAACTGCTCAGAATATCTGAAGTTATTATAAAGGGCTTTGAAGATAAACTACACACCACGGTGGCCTTCCTGGATATCGCACAGGCTTTTGATAGAGTGTGGCTGAAAGGCATAATACATAAAATGAGAATACTGGAATTCCCAGAATATCTAACCAACCTTATACACTCTTTTCTCACACATCGGGCCTTTAAAGTAAAAATTAACTACACATCCTCGGAACCAAAACCAATTGCAGCCGGGGTGCCTCAGGGATCAGTACTGGGACCAGTCCTATTTAATATATTCTTGTACGACATTCCCTCAACAGACACTAGTACCACTGCAATGTACGCGGATGATACAGCTATCCTTACCCAACACTCAGATATCGAAATGGCCGCCGCAATGCTGCAAACTTCCATCGACGGCCTCATGGCATGGTTTAAACGTTGGAACATTAAAATAAACTCAACCAAATGTGAAGCAAAAATATTTACACTGCGCAGGCCCGCGGATCCAAATCTTATCATCATAAATAATCAACAAATACCATGGAACCCCGCGGACGGAGCCGTCAAATATCTCGGGCTACACCTAGATAGACGATTAACATGGAGCCTACACGTCAATAAAAAACTACAGGAAGGTTACGCAAGAATCGCAATGTTATACCCCATACTAAACAGGAAAACACACTTAAAAATCGAATGCTGTAAAATGTTATACCAAAGTATTATACGACCTGTAATAATGTATGCATGTGTCGTTTGGGGTACCACATCCAAGACAAACCTCAAAAAAATTCAAACTCTCCAAAACAAGGTATTGAGGATAGCTACAAATGCCGACTGGTACCTCCGAAACGCCCAACTTCATCGTGAACTAGAAATACCAAGCATAGAAGAATATATAAAAACAACAGCCCAGAACTTTTTCAGTCATCTCCACAACTGTCCAGCCACCGATCACTATAACCTAGGAAAGAAATCATCAGCGACGCGATTAAAACCCAGACTACCCCAAGACATCCTACTCTAGGACAGCGATTAACAATTAGTGATTAACTAAAGTGCTCTCTTCCCATAGTGTATCACATACGTTTAAACCAATGTTATCAGTGCTGTGTTCCAATGTTCGTAAGACAAAATATTCTTAACTACCAATACTGTGAACAGCCCCTGTGAGCTTAGCCAGTAACTTACTAATAAAAAAAAAAAAAAAAGATTTATTCTTGATTGTATAATTTTTAGGGTCAACATCACCTAGGCTATGAATGCATAACAATTGAACGTTATTGTTGACAAACAATAATATTGTTTTCAGTGTTGACTGTCAAATTATGAAAAAAGTTAAATACTTACAATTACTGTATTAAAGAGTTGGTAAAACTTTAGTATGAAGTTTTGTGCATGATCAAAAATCAAACTGTCAAGCGTGAATGTGGTCAGAGGTTCCAAAACTATTTTATGGAGCATTCAATTTAAAAAACGATCAAAGGTTGCAACTATCATAAACAAGCTAGAATGACACACGTCATCTTATGGGGCAACAAAAACACGAATGCCACAGTGGTGGCTTGTTTGGAACCACTATTTCTTCATGTTGATGTTGGCGCGAATTCAACTAAGCCCCTGTCCAATCAGACAGTTGAGTGGCAGACATGTGCAATAGGCAGGACCTTATACCAAAGTTTATCACAAAGTTTGTTAATATCCCTAATCACACCGAGATTATTTTTGAAAGCAGGTATTATGTGCGTGTATGGTTTGTGTGATGGCAATGTTTAATGGCTCAAGAAGAATACAGAAGAAGGTATCCCAACAGAAGATTACCTACAGGTGAAGTTTTCACTAATTCATATCGGCAGTTAAGAGAACATGAGGCATCCCAACTAAGGCATGCGGCTGGTCAAGGTATTGTTCCTATACCCGTAAACAATAAGCAGCACATTTTTAATATATTAGAAGAAATATCCAGAAATAGGGTTTTTATGCATAAATAAGTAGGTACAACATTATTTTACTATAACCCAGTGTTTTGTCACTCATTAGGTTTGGAGAACAATAAGAGAACATCCTTACCATTATCAAAAAGTTCAAGCTCTAGGCAATCATGCAGAAACTCGTTTAAGATTTTGTAAGAGGACTCAGATGCATGAAGATACTCTGCCTAATATTTTGTGAACTGATGAGGGCTGCTTTACGAGAGACAGAATTACTAATTTTCATTATTTCCATGAATGGGCAAGATAAAACCCTCATTTAAGACAATGCTCTCACTTCCAATAAAGATTTCGTGTGACTATGGTGGCTGGTATCCTAAATAATAGTTTAACTGAACCATTTTTGATGGAAAATCCTGCGAAGAGACCAAAAATCTAGTAATTAGCGAATTTAACACAGTTAAAAAATGGCTAGATGGGCGCAAACTACATCTTAATATGACTATAACAAATTACATAGCATTCTCCTAAACAGCAGCTAATAGAATTGATTTTGATAGAATAAAAATACCTGATATTCCAATTCTTATTTATGAAGCTAAGAGTACTAAGTACCTAGGTATAGTAGTAGAGTGCCATCTAAAATGGGATCAACATAAAAAAAAACTAAAAAACAATGTTAGAGAACTTAAAATTTTATAAACTGAGGGATTTTCTAAATGAGCCTTTCCTCATCAATTTAATGAAACATATGCAGCTTCCCAAATTTAATTTTAATGTTACTCAGAGATCAGTGAATTACTTGTCGCCAAAATTTTATAATTTATTATCATCACATATTAAAAATATTGTCTGGAAAGTAAAACGTATTTGAATAATAACTTCGACAAATTTATTAAGTTATTGGATTTAGGTATAATGATTATATAATTTTAATGTATAGTAATAGATCAATCTGAGTTATTTTTACATAGTACTTTATTTACATTATTTATTTGTTTTACAGGGTTGTTTTTCAAAATTGTTTTCTTTTTTAATTATATTTCTTTTTTTTTAATTACCTTTGCGTTAAATATATATTTAAGGTTTAGAAATATAGTAATCAATAAGGTGCAGACAATTGTTCAGTCAATTAGGCACCTTAGTAACTGTTACAAGAATTGCATATATGTCAAAGACAAAGTAAATTTATTTATTTATTTATTTATTTTAATTACCAGAACGTTTGAATGCTGAAAATTATGATGATTTTCTAGATAATTCATTGCCGATATTACTGGAAATTGTCCTGTTAAATATTAGACATGAAATGTGGTACAAGCACGATGGGATATCCACTCATGCAAGTTGACACGGAAGAAATTGGCTTAACACACATTTCCCAGGGAGATGGATTGGAACGGGCAGTATGGCCACTGCCAGACTAACTCCTATGGAGTTTAATCTTTGGGGTAACACGAAACAGTTAGTTTATGCTACGGAAGTTGTTACGTTTCATATACGCCGCCGCGCGCCGTTCAAATTAGCATTCGATGGTATTTCCCGTGCGATCTGCGATCGCCCTAGCCGCGATGACCTCGATGGGCATTTATCTTTTAGGCGCAGATTTTTGTCTTCGGGCGCGTTATTTTCCGCTTACAGCCGTGAAGCAGGCATGGTGCTTTAGCATTTTTGGAAGAGCTTTGGTGGATTTTATTGGGGCTGCTGTTAGTTTTGGTTGTTGGTGAAATGCAAGCCTTCACGTTTACGTGTTTCTGATGCCCCAAGCTCACGAGAAGGAAGTTAATTCCTACGCTTTGTGCGGATTCTGAATGCGACCACGAGTCATCACATATGGCCTAGATTTTATCCAGGGTGAGTATTCTAGACGCCCTAAGACTCCCTGTAGTTCTGTATGTTATCGTTGGACTTCTGTTTCCCCTTTACAGCGAGTAGTGCCAGGCGACAGATCAGCGTTCTTTGGAAAAGGTAAGCAGCAATCAGTGCAACTTTTTAATGGAAGGAGAAACATTGACATTGTAGATGTCTTTAACAATGCTCAATCAACTGGAGAACAAAATGTGTTAGCATTGTACAATGCTCAACTACAGAAAGTAACCTACATAACCACATTTTCAAAAAATGAGTCGGAAAAGGGATAGTAAGGCTATTTTACCAAATGCCGAATAGTTGGTAAGAAACTCCCAATTTCAAAGAGAAACTGGTATTCCTACTATTCAATAGGACATAACAAAATCGGCAAAATCTTTTTATGTTAATATTGTTCAGTGCGAAGGTGCAGTACATTATAATCTGGGGAAAAGGTCGCTGCATATCAGGCTAAAGCAAAAGCTTCCAATAGACCTCTTAAATAGTGACAGTGACTAACGTTATCAACTCATCAGATCTAATATGACAATCAATATGAGCAAGGCGTTCTTGTATTGTTATAATCCGTAAACAATCTGTAAATATTATGTATTGCAGTGGCTCTCTATGCTTTGAACTAGCCCTTAATTAATACAATGCACCACGTTAGTAAACCTAATTATTATGCAATAGCTCAATGCTTAATTCACTTATTTTATTTAGTATTTGCCCTATTATTTCTGTTCAAATCAATTTTATTTTTAACTAAATATTAATATTGAAACACTCAGGGTCTCATTTCTGTTACTTTAGAAAATAACGACTCGTGCAAGTACTCGGCGTTATTTTTGTTGCCACAGAAACTCATATCTGAATTGCAAAAATTATTGTCGACAATATTTTGACCTCTCGTCCTATTATTATTGAACGTTATTTGTAGTATATTTTGTAAAAGATATTTTCGGTAAGAATGAATTGTTTAGTGAGACCAACCATTTCGCAGATAAATGCAAAAAACCACGAGGTATCTTCGGGGTAGTTTTAAGGGCTGAAGCGCCCTCTTGAATCCTGGGAATTCTTTTGTTTCTTAAATGGCTCCCCCAATGTGTATTTATACGAATATCATTTAACTATGTATAAAGTTAACATAAACAAGATTTAACAAAAATATCTATGTATAATATTGAAAACAATTGACAACACTGCTTCATAACAATTTAATCACGTGATACTAAAATTTCATTATAAGTACTATAAGTAATCTTTACTTTAGTATTAGTGTTACTTAGGCGAGTGATGTTTTGTGACCCCTGCAATCGTTTCCAATATTCAAGGGACAGTTACTAACCTTTATTTATATGCTTACTTCAAGGTTGTGATGTAGATCTCCAGATTTAGACAAGACACCTTGTCGCTATTGAGTCAGATGCTACTTTTGGAGTTTTGCGGTGGTTCTGAAAGAAGAGAATATTCATATTACAAATACGGTTGGGCGATATTAAAATTTACATACCAATATTTGATATCAAAATGTTATCCAGATTTGTTGATATATCGATAATTCGATATTTGTCAATATATCGATAAATATTGTAAAAATATCGAGATAGCGATAAATATCGCGGAGTTTTACATATGTAGGTTATGATCCCGCAGATAAGTTTTGAAATTATTTAATCAATTTTCTTTACCGATGCGTCATCTGACAAACGACTGGTAAATAGTAGATATCACACGGTTTAATTTTCGCGAATGCCTAATAGCAATAGCAGTATTAAAACACAGACTGCAATAAATACGTGCTCTGCATAGTGCATACGCAACAACTACGACTACACCATATTAAATCCAATGGTTTATTGGTAAATAACTCTCTGCCTTATAGATCTACTTAAGTGTAAAGGACCTACTTTATTAAAGTAACAAGAAATAGAACAACCCGTAATAGGTACTATAGTCCATTTACTTGACATCTGCACTGTCAGTGTCAAATTTTAAAAAAAATTCTTGACTATACCTCAAAAAGAATGTGTTTTTTATTAGACTGTACAGTAATTTAATTGTTAGAATGTAAAAAATAGCAGTGGTGCCAACATAATGTCAGTTTGACAGTGCAGATGTCAAGTAAATGGACTATACAGGGAACTTTCTGCCAAGTGGGAATTTTGATACTAAAAAACACTAAAATATGAAAGAAACAACAAATTCCACCCTCTATTTGTTCGAATAAAATCTACCAATTTGCCCCTAAGATAAAAGTCAAGCTATATGCAAAATATTATTTTTCCGCAACCGTTTTAAAAGTCATTATTTTTAATTTTTTTTTTAAATTAATCTGTCATTGAAATTGACGATTCTCTTACTGACACAAAAAGTGTATGTTGCTATGCAACACCTTTAGTTCCTAGGATTAATAGTACTTTTACTTCCTGGGAACTAAAAGTAACTTCCATTTAGTCGGCTGTGAATGTAGTTCTTATAATGACTTTTTAAATGAGAAACGTCAAAAGTAATCAATCATTCAATCATCTCAAATTTTGAATATTTTGTGCTTTACTAGGTTGCAGAAAAAATAGTATGTATTATTCGGATTAAAAGTAACTTTTAATCCTAATAAAACAATATACTATTGTTTGTAGCTTGTGTGAAAAATCGAGATTGAGGTAGAAATCCTGACCACTACTTATGATACTATATTTTTGATAGTCAATATTAGCCATTAAATACGAAATTTGTTTGTTAATGGACAAGGTAGGTAGAAATTTTATTTAAATTTTTAATTAAATCATCATTGTCAATTAGTGACATGTGCATTTGTTGATTCTAAGCAAAAGTCAACGCATTTTCTAATTCTAAACAAGTATTAATAAGCAATTGTAAAGATTGAACTGCTTCTATTAAAACCATTTTGAAAGAGTATGTGCCAAGATTTTTACCTAGTTCCTCATTTTGTAAAATTATTTTATTTATGTTTCTATCTAATAACACTTGACTTTCTGCTATATCATTTATTATTGATATTGTGTCGTTTATAATGTTGGTTTATTCCAATATAATATCATTATGCATTTTGTTACTATCTTGTAATTTGGTAATCATTGATTCGTATCTAACTCCATCGTTGGCGTAGAGGTTGCCAGTTAAAAATTTGAAAGCGGATCCTAATCCGTCAAATAATCTCCTTTTATTAATTTTGTGCATAACATCGGAAAATAATTGATTCATAAGTTTATCGGCTTTTTCTATGTATTGTTTTAATATTATGAGTAAATTATTATGGTTGATATTAATATCATCAATTTTCTTAAATTTTATATATTCAATAACGTAACTTTTATTTTCCAGTAATGGTACATTTTTTATTAAGTTATTCCTAAGTGCGTCACAATTTATAAAAATAGGAGTATCAGACATAATAATTTTCATTGCTTGCATGCCTGCTTGCTTGACGCCACTTTGAGAGAGAACCCGTGGGCCGAATTGGCAGATTTTGGTGTCAATCGACTCAGGGCGACGCAAGTAAGCCAGTAGTAGGGCTTTCAAAATTTTATAAGTAACTTTTTTTAACTCGACACACAAAATGGATCACTCTTGTACAAATTGCATTAAATGAATTATTTCGCGCCCAATTTGGGTGCAGAACAGTAGTAATCTAATATGTGTCCATTGACTTTGTTTAAGTCACGGCCTGCTGAATGGTTTGACAAACGTCACAGTGACGTTTGTCACAAATTCAGCAGGCCCTGGTTTAAGGACTACGTTACCTAGATTTAAAGGATATAATCCTGGATTATCTTCTAAGTTATTTACAGTTATATCGCCATGTATAACGGGTGATTGAATCCTCAGGATACAGACTATGAGGGTAATAAGCCTGAAAAAGGCAATAATTCGTTAGCGTGTTTTGTTTTTCTTTAGTGTCTACCTGTTTTCTTTGCAAAATTTCATAAATTTTCTTCATTTTTGTTTTATGGGCAGATAAGTAATTGTGATAAAAGATTTATGTAATACTACGGTGATTGATTTTGCCTAAATAACCATTTTGGATTTGATTTTTGAATTGTTGTAGCGGTTTTTGGAAATATCGATTGCAGAGGTAGATGATTGTTGTGAATGTGTAGTTTTGACATAAGAATTATTGTCATCATTAAAATTGCTAGTATTTTGTGGTCTTACTTGTAAGTCAAATATAATTTTTATTTGAGGTTTTTCTGATTTTGATGTGTGAAGTCTATCGGGTGTTTTTGTAGTCATAGGGCGAATTTTAATGCGTGATAAAGCGTCAGCGACTTTATTTAATTTGCCTGGTAGATAGCTTATGTTGAAATCATATTCTTCTAATTTAAGTGCCCAACGAGTTAATTTTGAATTTGAATCTTTTAGATTTTTAAGCCATACAAGTGGTATATGATCGGTGTACAAAGTATATGTTACTCCATATAAATATGGACGAAATTGTTTCGTTGCCCAAACTATGGCTAGAAGTTCTCGTTCAATTGTAGTATATTTTTGTTCTGCGTCATTAAGAGTTCTGGAGGCATAACAAATAAGTTTTCCGTATTTGGAGGCATCGGTTGTTAGCTCGAAAGGTTTTTCAAAGTCGGGATATTCAAGTATGGGGTCATTTATTAACATTTGTTTACAATATTCGAAGTATTTCAAAAATTCAGGGGTGTGTATAATTTTGTTTTTCTTGTTTAAGCATATGGTTATTTTAGCAGTCTTTAATGAATTTCCTATAATAACCGAAAATCAAAAAAATATTTTATTTCTGTTCTTGTCTTGGGCAAATGAAAAGTTTTAATAGCTGAAATTTTAGTCGGATCAGGTTTTATACCTTCGGAGGTTACAATGTGTCCTAAATATTTAACTGACTTGTGTAAGGATTCTGATTTATCTAACTGTATTTTAATATTAGCTTTGCTGCATATCTGAAAGACGTTTGTTAAACGGGAAATATGTTCCTGAAGGGATTTTGAAAAAACCACTATATCATCTAGATAAACTAGGCATTGTTTTGGGGTTAAACCAAGTAAAGCGGTATTTATCATTCTTTGAAAACTGGATGAGTTGTTACGCAAAGTTGGACTTCTGTGGAAAATGCGATCTTTCTTATCGATTTCTATTTGGTGGAAACCGGAGGCAAGGTCTAAAGCGCTAAAATATTTAGCTCTGCTAAGATTGCCCAAAACTGTTTCAATTTGGGGCAATGGATATTTGTCCTCTATCGTTTGTTCGTTAAGTTTACGGTAATCAATCACAATACTCCATTTCTGGTTACCTGAAGCGTCTAATTTTTTTGGAACTACCCATATCGGAAAATTATAAGGTGATTCTGAAGATTCAATTATATTTCCATCTAACATTTTCATAATTTGCCTTTTTACTTCATCGCGATGAACATGAGGCTAGGTTTTTGTAAATATT
This sequence comes from Agriotes lineatus, assembly GCA_940337035.1. Taxonomy (NCBI): domain Eukaryota; kingdom Metazoa; phylum Arthropoda; class Insecta; order Coleoptera; family Elateridae; genus Agriotes; species Agriotes lineatus. The sequence goes on along the minus strand of CALNHX010005920.1, from coordinate 29,371 downwards.
GGTGCTTCGTTTTTTGTCCTAATATGATGTTTAGTTAAATTAGTGGCAGTTAACGGTAAATCTGGGGAATAAAATATATCTTTGTATTGATAACATAAATTTGTCAACATAGTTGTTTCCCCTTCGTTGAGATGATCTAATCGTAAATTATTTTTTAAATTATCATTTAAAATACTTCTAGTACTGGGATTTTCTTTTACACTAATATTGTTAATTCTAATAGGTTTACAATTTTGATTTGTTTCATATTCATCTAAATATAAAGGGTTATAAATATTTATTTCCCGAAGTTCGTCTGAAGTGTTAATTACATTTGTTCTAAACCAATTGTTATGTAGTCTTACTAATGCTGAGGGCATGATTAATTTTTCATTAAAGTTTAATTTTGGTGATAATTTAGTACCGTTTCTCCTACTGCTGGTAATGTGACAAAAAATCCGTACGCGGGAGTACTACGTGTTTCTTTACAAAATATTGATTTTTAGATTTGGAAAAGTCACAGTGATATCTTTTTTGAATTTCCTGTTTAGTTTTTTAAGGATTATAATAAAATGGTATTGTGATATACGTTCTGTTTGAACATGCATCCATTATAGTCTATTCGTGCTGATAAATTTGAGAGTAGATCGAATCCAATAAGTCCCGACGTATTCTTGATGAAAATTGAATAAATATCATGGTTGTGTTCCGTTTTCGTAAAAAAGATTGGGGGTTGGTAAATCTGCAGCAAGGTTATGCCGTGAGGTTCCGTGAGATGTAGTTATCTCGAAGTCGGATTCATAAATACAATTTGGAAAATGTTTTTGTACGAATTCCGAGGAAATTATTGTTTTTGAACTACCTGTGTCGATTAATGGAGGGAAGGAAGTTTTGATTTAGGGTTAATGTTAAAATGTTCAATGTTTTTTTCCGATGCACTTAATGAAAATTTGGGTCTGGTATTCATAATATGAATCTGACGTTGCATCTAATTCTTGGGATGAATCCCATTTTCAAAATATTGAGAATTTTCATCAAATTCGGAAATATTTTCGGGAATGTCTTCTTGGTAATTATCATCGTCGTTGTGATGATATACTTGCATATTTTGGTTATGACTAAATTGTCTATTCACATTTTATGAGTTTGCTCTAAATTTATTTGCATTATTTAATTGTTGAGTGGCAAGTCTTTTAACTGTGCTCAAATCCATGGGTTCTGGTTTGTTTGTGTGTTGAGTGATGGATTTCGGTACGAAAGCATTATAATTCGGGTTATGACTAATTCTAGAGTGATTTTGATTATTTGAATATGTAGGTCGTTTAAAATGGTTAGAATTTTGATTTTGTAGTCTGGATAAAGGGAAATTAAATTTATTGTATGACATTGGCTTCTGCATATTGGAAGCTAAATGATTAGATTTATTTGACTTTTGACTTTGAAAATTATTTTGACTTTGTGAATATCGAATATCTAGTTCTTCTTTTACTGTACTTAATGCTTCTAAAGAAGTCGGATTTTTGCTTCTGACAAAACTACCTAAAGTTTCGCTTATTCGGCTGGTAAATGTTCGCAATGCTAACTGTTTGTTAGCTTTTAATGTTTCAAAGAAAGCATTAGGTTTCATTTACATTCTCTAGTTTGATGCTAATAGATGATAATGGGTAATCCCTTCTACCATTCATCACGAAGTGTCACAGCAGAATTAGGGAAATACTCTTTGCAACTTGGGTTGCCTAAAATTTTTCATTGTCACGAAATAATCGGTATCTTTTTTAAAAGTTAAATATAAATTAATTAAAAATAGTGTTAGGCTAAAACCATTTGGACACATGTACACAAAGGTGACATCAAACCTCACCGCGCAACAGGAGGAATATTGAATCGGATTCTTATAACTTATATTCACGAAGTCCTGCAGCCATGTCAACATGTGTACGAGTATACGATATCAGAAAATTAGGACGGGTATTCACCGACATATGTCGTATTACTCATGCCCCGTGCACATTCTGCATTATTTGCTTTTTTGGGTAGACAAGAGAGATATTGTAAGTATATCTAAATATCTACCAGCGTGGAATCCGAGAGAGTATTGTCAGTGGCAGGATCTTTTTCTACGAAAATTCGTTCAAAATTAGAGGATGAGTCCTCAAATGCCCTTGTAGCTCTAAGATCCTATTTTATGTCAAAATAATTTATTTCTGCGTTATTTACACTTGTTTACTATGTATATTGTTATGATACAACTACTCTATTTGTTGTAGTGGTAAAATAAAAATAAAAAATAATGATAAATTTGGAAGATCAATACAACTAAAGGTTGAGGGGTTTTAAATAAGATGGGTATTAATTTTAAAATAATTGAGAAATATTAAAATTGAGACAATTATTAATGTAGATGTGACAATAAAATAGAAATTGAATATATAATTCTGATAAAAAGTGTAAACCAAGGTTATATTGACAATTATGCTTGCCTTAATAAAAATGGATTGTAAGATGTAATAGTTAGAACATTTTATATTTGAAGAGGGCAGTAAGAATAGTAACCATCAGAGATAAGATTTTGTTTGGCAGCTAGAATAACAACTCATAGAAAAATGTACACAGAATTTTGAAAACTCATTTCGCTAATAAAAAAATTAGAAATTATGCCTTATTTTATATGAATCTTTGGTAAAATATAAATAAATAGGCTATTAACAAATCTACGGGGTGAAAATATGAAAATATAATATTGAAAAATAAAACATTACAATCGGTGAAAAGACTGTGCAATAAAGTTAATGAAACACAAATAACAAGAAGAACTGGATGGATTTGGATTTAATGGTTCATGTAAGGGATAATTAATATTCATTGGTGACATTGGTGGTTATTTGAAAGACGGGCCAATCGTTTGGAGGGAAGTTGATGGGAGTATCTACTTGATTTGGACATTTTCTGTGGGTAGTGCTGGATCTAAAGTAATAGCTGAAGAATAAAGAGGATTAGTTTGGAATCATCTATAATAAGGAAACTTACCAGGAGTCTAGGTGTGGCAGTGGCATTGGTGAATGGGGCAGGATCGGATTCTACGGACAGTTGTAGTTTTGACAGATTAGATGTGTTTTGAAAGGGTGACAGAGCGACGTAGTTTTGGCTATTGGAGGAGTAAGCTGTCGTAGTTGCTGACCGTGAGCATCAGAAGCTGTGGACATTGAGATCTGTCATATTTGGATAATTGCAGTGACAACTTGAGAAGTGGTCAGGTGTGTTTTAGTTAATTAGTATAAAAGCATTTTGAATAACAAACAATAATGCCGCACTTGTAATTACGGCAGATATTCTACACTTGTAGATCTGTTCTGTAACTCAACGCCAACACTTGTAAGTTTGTGTTACGGATTTTACTACAATTGTAGAAAAATGTCTACCTATCCTAAACCGTGGGTTCCAGCTTCTCATGTGTCAATATCAGTAAATCCTTCTTGGTGCACTTATTGCCCAATATGTGGTCAAGTTCAAGTGCAAGTGATTTTAGTGAGAAGATGTTGCTGTCTGAGCAAAATATCGATTTAGAGCAAAAACTGATTTTGATTTTCTTTCTAATGAGGAATTTATAGCGAGATTCAGGTTGAATAGGACACAATTCACAAATATTCTTCGAGATCTTTCACAAACACTGGAAAATAATACCAACCGTTGGTATGGGCTATAACCTACGCAGAAAATGTCAGTTGCACTACACTGGCTGGGAAATGGGGGACAGTACCATGGTATTTGCGATATGCATGGGATTTCAAACATGGCTGTAGATGCGTTCATGATTTTATGGATACTGTCAACCAAATAAATTTAATGAAATGGTAGCATGGCCCGGTGACACATTAAGCGTGGTGCAGCAATTTTATAAAATGGCAGGCATGCCTGAGGTGTGTGGGGCAATTGACGGAACATTCATAAATATAGATGCCCCTACTGTTAATCAACCGACTTACATAGATCAACTTGGAAAACACTTAATAAACTGTATGACGGTTTGTGAGCCAGATATGAAATTCTAGTATGTGAGTGCTAATTGGCACAGAAGCGTACACGATGCTAGGGTACTCCGCATTAGTTCATTATTTCATAGAATGGAGAACAGTTGAAGACCTCATTCCAATGCAATAATTTTAGGGGATTTAGCATATCCTTTAAAGCAGTGACAGATTCCGCCAACTTAGGAAGATTTCTTGAATTAAGCTCAAAATGGTTTTAATAGAGCTCATAAACGAACGGGACGAATTATAGAAAACGCATTTGAAATACTAAAAGGAAAGTTTCCTTGTTTAAACTATTTGCAAGTCAATCCGGTATTTGTGAGAAATATTTTTAAATGTTACTCAACTTTATGCAATCATGAGAATCAAGTCGATGACGAACGTCCAATGGACAACTCACCGGATTACGGGGATGAAGGTCCAGTGGATGATGCACCGGAATCACCGGATTGGCCTACTCCTTGCATTTGTCGACTTTATGCTCTTTCCGTAGCGTATTAGAGAAAGCTTCAAAGATAACCTTTTTGTTCTCTATACCCTTATTTAAAAATTACAGGTTTCCTTGCAGAACAATTTTTTTTCTAAGCCATTACTTATAAATAGGGCAATTACAACAATAAACGAACTTCAACCTTTTTGTATTCCACAACTGGTCAAACAAGTGAACATGACAGGGTTTTATTTTGATTACACTTGGATACCAGACAAATTCATAGTTAATAGCTACTAACATATCAAGGAATGTTATGAGTATCATAACTACCGCAGATGTTGTATTGAAATCCGAGCTCGCAGAGCGAGGATTTTAAAACTTCTAAGGCTGTTATGATTCATAACATTCGTGGTTTGTTCAATAGTTATCGGTTGCCATGTACGGTAATGGTTGCCATATACGGTAATGGACTATTACCGTACAGATCAGTTATGACTTAGTTACTAGCCTAATTTTGTATACGTAAACAAGGGATTAATATCCTGCAACCGATAAACACATAAAATCGCTGAAGTAGAGGATATTGTCAATTAGTTTATATGTCATTTCTATCTGCTTGATTTTTTTGAATAATATTGCACCCTTTCATCAGTCTACAAGTATAGAACTACACTTGTAAGATTTTTCTCCGTTATAAAAAGTCACTCACTTAAGTTTGTGTTACAGAATTAAGCACGACTTGTAACTACAAGCGAATTTCCTACAAGTTGTACACTTGTTACAATTGTTAGCTTTGTGTTACAGGGCCCAGTAGTCAGCTGTAGCCATTAAATGACTTTTATGGGTTGAGAACAGTGAGGGCATAGTACGCCTGCAACGCGCAGGAACGGCCAGAGAAGTTAGACTTCCTCAAATAATTCTTGTTGATGGTTTCTGCCATGAAACGAACACTGTGTCAGTGTATTTTCATGGATGTGAACAATGTTTTACAGATCACACAAGGCCCCTTTGCAAAAAAATAAATACAACACAATGTTCTCGCGCCGTGAGAAGACAGAAGTCCTATCAGCAAGAATTCGGTAGTTAGGGTATAATCTGGTCGAAATGTGGGAGTTCCGATTTAATAGTATATTACGTTACAAGATCGGTAAGTGCCATAGCACAGGCCGAAAAAATGTTAGAAAAATGAGACCCGAAGAGTTGAGTTTCGCTTTTTTAGGACTGTTGCAATAGGGCATTTACCGTTCGAGTCTCGTATAACATTGTTGGCGCTATTAACTAATAAAAATAAAAACACCGTTAACTATTACAAATATTGTTGCTTAAATAAAGTGCATGATTGTAGTTTCTATAGTAACCAAACATAAAACAATTTTCTATAACGGTTCTAGGACAGTTATATTCATAAGGGGCTTGTTATTTTGTTGTTGTCATATCAACCAACAAGGATACGGGAAGGCTGCAGTTGCGTTTATAGACCATAACATTGGTGTTAAAAACACACCCCTCAATCCTCGCCCCAGCTTTTTTTGAAGGGTGCACAAATTCAGTGAAATTCTATCACAGGATCGCTGATGACGAGGAAATATGTTGCTATGACGTGATTTCTCTATATCTATATGTGAACAAATATTCCAAATTCCCCACCATATAGGTCACCCTAAACTGCATATGCATTGCCCACTGTCGAAGGCACTGTTAAAGGTTGCATTATTTCGCTCTCAAACTTGTATCACCCCGCGTTGCATTCAAGGCTGCACAGCAAATTAATGTTTGTTTTATGCAAAGCGTGTGCAGAAATTTTAAATCAGAGGTTCATACACCAAAGGAGCGCCAGTTTGTAGGAACGTAGTATTTGGCTGAAGATCTACGTAAAGCAGTCGAGTTGAGATACTCTGTTTTTGAAATTTGGGAGTATGAATAAGTATAATGCCAAGGAAATGTGGAGAATACTGAAATACTAATAGTGTCTGGACAGGAAGATACAAGTTACTCTATTATTAAATTTCAGGAACAAGAACTGTTGGAAGGAATCGCTAATGGATTTAATGTGAGAAATTTACTTAGCAATCTTAATAACTTCAGATTAATTAATGAACTGGATTTGAAAAAGGTCGTTTATGGTATGGCAAGCAAGAGTAGTCCAGGCGGAATTTCTGTTGGTTTCATTAAGGAATATTTTGAGGAATTGAAATGGCCGGTACTTAACTTAATTAACTCATCGTTTGAAAGTACTATAATACCTACTAGACTAAAGATCTCGATTATCATACCAATTAGGAAAGTGCCTAAATCCGGCAATTGTGAGGATTTCAGACCAGTTAATATGCTGCCATCATTGGAGAAGATATTGGAAAAAGTTGTGTATAATAAGCTGCTGGAATATATTACAGTGAATAATATTCTGTTGGATGTTGAGCCAGGGTTTAGAGTAAAAGTTGCGAAACACCAGTTAAATGTATGATAAGTAACTGGAAGGAATGTAGAGATAAAGGATTGTCAGCAGTGGTTTTGTTCTTGGACTTGAAAAGAGCTTGTTAAACTGTGGATACAAAAAGATTAATTGTGAAGCCTGGGAATGGTTAAACAATTATCTTGTAGGAAGGAAGCAAAGGGTAAAATGCGGTGAAGTGGTTTCTAGTGAAAGAGATGTAGAGGTTGGAGTGTCCCAGGGGAGTGCTTTGGGGCCTCTATTGTTTGCACTATATATCAATGAGTTTGGTTATGTTTTCAATTTGTGCAAATGTTACTTATTTGCTGATGACGCTGTTATATTCTTAATAAATAAATGATAGATTAAACAGTGAATTGGAAATAGTTAGTGACTGGTTTACTGTGAATAAACTAAAAATTAATGTTGCTAAAATCAAGGCTATGTGTATTGCTAGCAGTCGTGTTCATGCAAGAATTAGAGATAGTGGAAGTAATGATTGATGGAATGGACATTGAATTTTTAGATAACATCAAGTACCTAAGAATTGTTGGATTGTAAGTTAAGTTTTAATGATCACGTAGATTATATTTGCAGTTCTGCATCTGTTTATATGAGACAATAGTATATTGTATGTTAAGAGCTGAAAGTGCATTCTTGCCGCTTGCGCATGAATATTGCTGGTTGAGACGAAGTCGAAACCAGCAATCATGCAAAAGCGGCAAGCGCACTTTTAGCTCGAAACATACATACTATTTTTTCGACGACTGAGCATATTATTAATGGAAAATATCATATTTCATTTTATTGCAAATATTAATTGACAATCAAGTGAACATTACTCGCGCAGTCTATTAGACATGTGACGCGATTATTTCGACAAATGACGGGCATTGTCAAGGAAACATTCGGACTTGGCTACCTATTTTGTTCACGCGGAAACCCAAAACGCTCGGCGAGCGGCAAAATGATGAAAACGCACGCTCAGCGGCAAATGTCAACTTTCTGTTGTCAGATGTCAGTGAGAAAAATCTGCTTTCGATGTCAGTCGTCGAAAAACAATATATAATAGCATCATCTTGCAATATTTTTACAACTGTTGTTCAGTATTATACCTAGTATAGATTGCACATTTTTGCAGAATCGTGGCATGAGATTAATTCTGAGATGTAATTGGTATACGAAGTCAAACCAAATGTTAAGTAGGTTACAATGGATAAATGTATGAGAATTATTGCATTATCAAGTTTTTGTTTTTTTTATAAGATACTCAAGGGAGTAATGCGTATTTATTTTAATGAATATGTTGTTTTTTTTGTAGAGAAGTGTATAACTATTATACAAGGAATAGAAATAATTTATATGTACAGTGGGCCCCATCAAAATGTGAACGGGTTTCTCGCTGCCATAGCATTTCGCATGGCGAATTTATGTGTTTTGCTCTAGCTGTAAAGAGCAATGTTAGGTGGAGCGACTAGAGCTGTTTAACCGCTGAAGGTAAATCCCTGAGCCAGCACAGGAGCGCTAACGCAATTGCAAGCCCTGGACTTCAGGTCTTGCATAAATATTGTCCCCACTCAAATTCAAACCCGTGGCGCCCTAATATCCCTTTCTTTTTACTTGTCTCGAGTATATCCACCTCTATTGCCATGGAACTTCGCCCTAATTAACAGCTTGGTCAGACAGAACCACGCCCATCTTCCTTAGTGTAGTCGGACAACTATTTTGTTACACAACCGTTGAGGCGTGATTAGGGTGAATTCTATTTCGCCAGCATTTTTGCCCCGTAGTGTACGAGTGCCATTGTCGTTAATGCCCGTTTGAATGGTAACAGAAGGAACCGGAGAACCACAAATCTTTCTATAGGGATCTTGACAAGCCACTGTAAACTAAAGAGACACCTAGCACTAATAGAAGTATAGAAAGATCCCATTTGGCCGTGATGTGGGGGAATGCGAGGCGTATCAGCGACTGTGGTATAGAACCTTTCGAGCAGCTACGCTTCGAATGGAAGAGTTATTCCCCATACCTTGGGCCGATATTCTGATCTTCATTAGAAAATCAGGAAGGTTTAAGCAGGAGGTAGAGCCGATTGAAAAGGACGATAATAAAGGTGAAAAAGAAAAGAAGAAAATACAATTCATAATGTCTTGTATCCTCTTTCTATTCTTAGAAGAAAAATTCAGCTAAAATTTTTAAATACGATGCTAATCGTTTAGATTGGATTAGTTGAGTTAAAAGGCAATTTTTTAAAAATTAACGTTTCGCTAATGTATTTAGCTTCTTCAGAATTAAAACATGTTAAAAGTTATTGACATATTACATTTAAAATATTTTGGCACTTGTTGGTATTAATCATTTTATGAATTATTCCTATTCTTTGGTAAGAGGTTGATAAATTAGTGATGTATATTAAAGATAAGTTTTCCTTGACTTCACCATTTGTGGTGGGAAAATGATTCTGTTGTTTTAATGGTTATGTTTGGCAGAAATAATTTATCTCGATTAATAGTTTTCTTTTTAATCGAGATAAATTATTTCTGCCAAACATAACCATTAAAACAACAGAATCATTTTCCCACCACAAATGGTGAAGTTCAAGGAAAACTTATCTTTAATATACATCACTAATTTATCAACCTCTTACCAAAGAATAGGAATAATTCATAAAATGATTAATACCAACAAGTGCCAAAATATTTTAAATGTAATATGTCAATAACTTTTAACATGTTTTAATTCTGAAGAAGCTAAATACATTAGCGAAACGTTAATTTTTTAAAAATTGCCTTTTGACTCAACTAATCCAATCTAAACGATTAGCATCGTATTTAAAAATTTTAGCTGAATTTTTCTTCTAAGAATAGAAAGAGGATACAAGACATTATGATTGTATTTTCTTCTTTTCTTTTTCAAATTGCAACTAAATACAGCTGTAACCAACAAATTTACACATAATAAAGATGGTTGAGGAGATGGCATGGGGTTGGCTACTTGTAGACTTCTGTCTCCCCACACAACAAAAAATGGTATGTCCTGTAGATTTATGGTTACCGCAGGTGAGGGAAATTCTACCAGCTATGATCTATGGTTAGAAGTGCTAATCAACGTTTCTTTATGCTCTACCAAAATGATAAGTTCCTTTCACTCCATTTGGGAGCATAGGGTCTCCACAAAAAGTTTCCATCTGGTTCTGTTGCTGGCTAATGCTTTTATTTCGCCCCAAGAAACTCCCATTTTTTTAGCCTCTTTTATTATTGATCGTTTCCAAGTCATCTTGGGTCTTCCCTGGATCTGCTTCCTTGTGGGTTCCAATCCGAATGCCTACCTTGGAATGCTGTCCATAGGAGTTCGTAGGGTGTGGCTTACCAATTCCTTTTTTCTGCGTTTGATTTGAGTTTCATATTTTCTTCCTTTGTTCTTGTCCATAGGTCTATGTTGCTGTTAGTGTTAGGCCAGTGAAAATGTAGTATTTTACCCAGGAATCTATTTACGAAACTTGTATTCGGTGTGTTATTTCTTTTGAGACTTTCCATGTCTCACAGCTATACAACAAAACAGATTTGACATTTGTGTTAAACAAGCGGAGTTGGTGTTGATAGAATATCTTGACGAGTTCCACGTCTTGTTGAGTATACCAAACGCTCCTCTTGCTTTCTGAATTCTGCTTTGTATATCTGCAGACGATCCTCCATCTTTGGTTATGACACTGCCAAGATAGGTAAAGTTGTCTATCTCTTCAATTGGCTGATTTTAACAGAAGAGTCTGTTGTTCCATTGGCTATTGATTCGCATTTCCTTGGTTTTCCTTATGTTTATTTTTAATCCCACTTTGGCTGATTCTTCTTCTAGCTGTTTTAATTTATTACTTCCTTTCACAATAATGGAAGTATTGGATTCACACCAAAATACATATATTTTTTTCATTGGTCTGTCTGTCTGTGAACAGAATATCTCAAAAAACGGAAAGAGGTATGGAGTTGAAACTTCATATATAAGTTTTGTGTACTATGTAGATGCGACAGTAAGCTTTTGAAGAAAATCGCATAACCGGAAGTAGGTGTTTTACTCTTGTGATTTTTCAGTTTTTTCGATTTTTTCAAAACGGCTCTAACAATTTTTTTAAACTTTACATTTTTAATGTGTATTGATGTGAGATAGGTGATTTTCCAGTTGAATACCTCCTAAAATGGTTTCTTTGTTTTTTTTTCAATTTTTTTTATTAACTTCTATTTTAAATAGAACACTCGGTATATTATTACATTTTGAATTCAGCTTAAAATTCTAGAGAAAATTTGTCTCTTGAACTAGCACTCTATTTTGTAAAATTTGTAATTTTGGAAAATCTTTGACAAATGCTTAAAAATTTAAATCAAATTTTTGGCTAATTATAAGATCACTGTAAAAGGAAGTTGTGTGCGTGTATCACACTAGATTTTTACTCATGTCATTATAGGTGTGTGATGGTAGACATATGTCGTCCGCATAGCCAGATCTTTTAGCCTTTGTTGCAAACCCCACACTATACCTCGTTGTGTATAGTTTGTTTTTTCTCATAATTGAGTCCAGGACTAGGTTGAACAAGATAGGGGAGAGAATGCATCTTTGTTTTACTCCGGTTTTAACGGTTATTGGTCCACTTGTCTTCCTTTTTGGTTACTCGGCAGGTGGCACCACTGTACAGTTCTTTATAGGTTACTGATCTTTATGGTACTCCATTTCTGTGAGAGCTTTCCAGATTGATGAGTGGGTGGGTGGGGTGGGTTAGGCTATTTAAAAGTCAATGAATAGCAGATAGAGTGGTGATTCCCATTCTTGGATTGTTCTATTATTAAGCGTAGATTGTTTATTAGTTCCACCCAGGATCGGTGGGGTCTGAAGCCAGCTTGCTCTTTTCTAAGTTTGGGGCTCTATATATCCTTTTATTCTTGCTAGGATAATTTGTCATTAATTTATCTATGGTGTTGAGTAATGTTATTCCCCTCTAGTTTTTACAGTCGGTTTGGTCACCTTTCTTTGGGAATTTAATTATCAGTCCTTCTTTGCAGCTGCTGGAATTTTCTCATTGTTCCAAGCTTCTAGTATGATAGGGTGTAGACTATCTGTTATTATTAGTGGGCAGGCTTTAAAGACTTCAGCTGGTATATTATCTGGCCGGGTGACTTTCCAGAGTTCAGTTTAATTATTGCTTGTCTAATTTCGCGTTTGTGGGCGGATCTGTATTCTGTATTTATATTGAGGGTTGGGCGGAGTACTCGTTTTCTTCTAATTCGTGGTCTTCCATTTACTTCTTCCACGTTTAACATTTCGTTGAAGTATTGATGCCATCTTCTTAGCTATTCTTCCTCTGTATGAAGCTGTTTGCCTTCTTTGCCTTTAGTAGATGGACAATCGCGAATGTAGTTCTTATTAGCTATTTGTTTTGTTATTTTGTACAGTTCTCTATTGTTTCTTAATTCTGCTGCGGATTGAGCTTTATTGGCTAGTTCCTCTATCCATTTACGCTTGTCTTTTCTGGCACTTCTTTTAACCGAAACGTTGGCTTCCTTATAGAGTCTTCTGCGTTCATCTTTCTCCCTTTCTGCCTTTGCATTATTTATTCGTCCCTTGATGTGACGCCTTTGTTCAATCTTGTTCCATGTATCTTGAGTTATCCAGTCCTTCCTCTTTTTGTCCTTTTTCCCCAGTATCTCTGTACTTGCTTCTCGATGACTTCTTCGATTTTCTTCAATTTGCCTTCTTGATTTTCGTCATTTTGTTGTATCGACTCAACTTCTCTTATGATATTGTTTTTAAGGTTTGCTAGTGTTTCTCTGTTGCTTAATCTATCTAGGTTTAGTTGCTGTTGTTTTAACGTGTTGCTTTGTTTTATTTTTGCGACCGTTAATCTGATGGCTGCAACTACTAGGTAGTGATCACTGGCAACGTCAGCGCCTCGGCGGGTGCGTACATCTAATAGGGATCGCCCCCATTTTCTGTTTATTGATATGTGGTTTATCTGGTTTGTGATTCGGCCATCTGGAGAGACCCACGTTGGCTTGTGTATTTGTTTATGTAGGAAAAGTGTTCCGCTGATGACTAGGTTTTGGGTGGCGCAAAGATCAGCAAATAGCTCACCGTTTTCATTCATTTGTCCCATTCCGTGCTTTCCCATTACTTGTTCCATGTTCGAGTTGTCGCTGCCTACCTTGGCATTAAAGTCGCCCATCAATATAACGATTTCTGCTTTCTTTGTTTCATTTAGTGTGGTTGTGAGTTGGTCGTAGAAGCAGGTTTTGTCTTCCTCACTTGCTCCCTCTGTTGGGGCGGAGCATTGAATGAGGGTAACTTTTCTTACATATGAGTGGTATCGTGCTGTGATTATTCTGCTACTTATTAGTTTCCATTCTAGCATACTTCTTTTTGCTGTTTTACTCATCAGTATGTCGACCCCCTCTTCATGGTTTTCACTTAGGGTTTTTCCCGAGTATATCAGCGTTTCTCCAGTAGTTGTAACAAATTCTCCACTGCCGTTCCATGAGTTTCGCCGAGACCCAGTATTTCTATTTTACATTTGTTCATTTCTTTTGCGACTTGGGCTAGGCGGGATGTTTCCATAATTGTACGTATATTCCAGAATCCAATTCGTGTCCGGGTTTTCATGTCAAAAGTCTTCTTTGAGAGATCCGTCCAGATTCTATTTGTAAAGGTTTCAGGAATCAATGATTTTTAAGGCTTACGGATGATTAGTCCATTGCCCGAGTCTGGCGATGGGGCTGCCATCTGTAGCATCCAGACCTGCCATAGGATTTTAAAAATTGTACGCTCCCCAGCTTCCACTAAACGAGGAAACTCTTCCTCACTTTTGACGGGCAAGGCTAGCCATCTACCAGGTCTAAGGGCAAAGAGGGCTCATGGAACCACTTTGAGGTTAACACATGCCACTGGCCTATAATAAGAGGATGAAGAAGAATAAGAGTCATGCTTCAAACTTCACATTAGAAACACCCAGCACATCAACTGAAACACCGTTTGTGAATGGAAGTGCATCCAACACGTTAACATAAATCTCAATTGTAGATGAAAATGTTTACAACAAAATCGAAGTCACAAGAAGCTTCAAGAACTCTCACCGAATTTTGTTAATTGTGCTATAAATATAAATCAGAAATAACTTTTTTAGATTTTGATCCAGTCTAAAATGCCTGTTTTACTTACTTCTCTAAGAGATGTAAGTTGCTACTTACTTCCCGTTGCTAATAGCAACCATAACTTGTTGCCTAAGATGTACTTACTTCTATAAAATCAATATGAAAATAGTGCGCTTACGAGGCTTGTACTGTAAGTAATGCCTGTAATACCGTTAAATTAAGAAATATCTGAACTTTGAATTACGAAACATTATTTTCAACATAATCCCCCTCTCTTTCTAAACATGTGCGCCACCTTGAAACCCATAGCTCAAATCCACTTAAAAAAATTGCATTCGTGTTTTTCATCCATTGTTTTACAGTTAGTTCTACCTCCTTCCATGATTCGAATTTAATTTCTTTCATACTTTTTTTCATGGGCCCAAACAAATGAAAGTCGGGTGGAGCTAAATCAGGACAGCTGGATGGAGCATAACTGACCATCCCAACTTCTGGATCGCCCCTTGAGTAACAACTGCAGTATGGGGACTTGCATTATCATGGTGTAAGACAATGCTACCTACATTTTTCTAAGGCATTTTTTAAGGGCTTCTTTAAGCCTTTTAAGGTCACTATATATCGCTGGCTATTTATTGTGGTCCCTGGTTCGAAAAAATCGATAAGAATAACACCTGACAGTTCCATAATACAGTTGCCATAATTTTCTACAAAGAAGTTTACACTTTAATTTTTTTTAGCGTGGTGATAACGTGTGACGCCATTCTTTTGACTGATTTTGGATTCTGGATCATATGTAGACACCCAGTCACAACATTATCAAGAAAAGGATGGTCCTCGTTCTTTGAAGGTGTTTAAGAGACAGCACAAATCTCCATTCCTTTTTCCTTATTGGTTCGGTTAACTAACGAGAAACCCACCTAGCACACACCTTAGAATAACCAAGATCATTTATAATCTTCTCCACAACATTGTGTCTCGATCCCACCGCAACTAATAATTTCTCGAACAGCCACACGTCGATCTTCACGAATCATTGCATCAATGCGCAATTTTGTTTCATCAGTTCCAACAGCAACCGGTCTTCCTGAGCGTGGCTTATCAAAATGTCGGTTTCACCAGTCCTAAATGTTCCCACCCATCTACGCGCATTACTAACGTCAATTGTCGACTTTTAAAAGCCGTCCATAAATTCAGAGGCAGAACAATATCCTTTTTCCAAAAACTGTAACTACTCTTTGTTTGAATTTACTATCCATACTGAAAATAGTTTTCAACACGAATGAGGCACGAATGAACCTGTCCGTTCAATGAATAACTGTCACAACAAAACAATAAGTGACCAAAGCCTTTTTTGATTATTTTTTTGGCTTTTCCAGGCTAACAGGCATCACTTACCATACAAGCCTCGTACAATGTGTGGAATGGAAATAGTATATTACATTACAAGTTCGGTAAGTGCCTTATAGCCCAAGCAACGAAGCAAAAATAGGAAGAACATCGAAAAGTTTGAAATTGACAGATATTTATTAAGGCCTACTGTAACAGTGCTTCGCCCATTTAAGCAGTCTCCGTAGCAATTATTGAAAACTCTTGTACAAATAATCCCTGTTTTTCTGAATCCGCACATACCTGCGTAACCAGTTGTACATTTGCAAAATATCATGTTTAATAAAGCGTCTGGTGCCATTGGGTCCATTGTTGTAATGGAAGAAAGATATATTTGACAACGTTTCCAACCCTAAAGCTCGGGGGATAATTCATTACTCTACCGTTTTTCTAGAGTCTGCGAAGGTAAAGTTTGGACCGGCACTGAAGGGGAACCACAAAGGGGAAGAGCAGGAAGTTTTGGGAAAATTTATCTTTTGTAGTGGTCTAACAACTGGCCAAAGTTCAGCTTTCCCCTAGTTCTTCCCGACGTCAGTCCTTTAGCTCCTGCGCTAAGTGGTGCAAATTAGTAACTGGCGAGGAGTAACACGAGTATAACTCAAAACACGCAGCGGAAAATAAATCGTATTTTGTACAATAGAGCAATACGGATTATTTTTCACCAAACATTTCTTGTTTTTTGCAATCTAATACAGAATAGGGCCCTCATTTTAGATAGTATAATTTGTTTTTAAAACTATATCTTCGAGTGTACACCCCATCATCTTTTGAGAGGCCAGATTTCCAACTAGAAACATACAACTGGAATTTTCTCTTATTTTCAGTGGTAGCAATACTATTTTGATAGTTTTGTTTCAACGTGTATTTTGCGGTTGCCTCGCTAGGGATATGTTGTGTCCATTTAGACATTAATTCGGGCAGCGATAGTTGACAGTCGTTGTCCTCAAGACAGGAACAAATTTCTTCCATAGCCAATGTAATTTCTTCTGACTCAGGACGTACTCTTTTTTCCCCTGTTGATTTGGGGTGCAGGAATAACCATTCGAAACAAGATTGGTGGTAGTGGTATATGGCGTCTGCAGCAACTAAATCTACAAAGTTAACAATACGAAATTTAACTTCTTCTACCCATCTGTCATTTTTTTCTCTGCTGCGTGAAGTATTTTTTCCTTTAACGATAGGTTGTGGACACAATTTTACATTTTTCAATCAGCAACGTTTTTTTATTTTTCATAAAATTCTTTTTCGGTGTTTTCAATACAATAAAAACACTTTTTTAAATCAAAGGGATGAAAAAATGGTAAACTTTCTACGTGCTGCTCAGTGTTACATGTTGAAGCATCGCTAACAAATTTTTACGGCTGCTTTAAGGCAATCTGGTTGAGTGTAGTTCTTTCGCTTATGAAATGTCCACTTTCACACACTCTTAAACTTTCATACCTTCTAAAACATCACATGTTTACTATCTTTTATATCAATACTTGTATTTCTTAATGTTACATTTCCTTTCCTTTAATTTCCTCGGTAACACAACATGCAATATTTTCGTCGCAAATAAAACATCTCTCAGTTGTCGCCATTGTAAAACCACCCGTTATTAGAGTATAGTAATAAAATTACTTGTTTTTTTTGTCAAGAAATCGGATTGAAAGTACGACTTTTTTTTTACTATGTTTAACGATTCTATTTTAACAATATTTACATATTGCAATTCTAACAAATACTATAAAACTCAAATTACTGATGATTACATCGATGAAAATGGATATTGATGTACAAAATACAAAACAATTTTCTATAACACTCGTAGGACCGTTACATTCATAACGGGCCTGGTATTTTGTTGTCATACCAACCAACAAGGTAGGTTGCCAAAATTGATGAAAAATTGTAAACTCGATTTTATTTTCATGCTTAACTATCGCCTGGCTGACTTTTACATGGGTGAGGTGCCCAGACTGTAAATATCGGAGTTGTTTGAAGAGTTGAGGTCACAACGTTTCAATGGTGGCTGGAGACTTGGATTTTTTTAAATCATACCTCTTGTTCATTAATCCGTGAGCACACAGTAGCTACGTAACTAACCAACTCACATGTCTGTGTTGCTTTGAATATACAAACAGAGCATGCATGAGTTCTCATATGTGTAACTAAATGATATCGCTGTGCTGCTTTCTATTTACAAATAGAGCGACTATAAGGCATTTCTCTTGTATGAGTCCCCATATGACTTTATCTGCTGTTATGTATTCGGGCATAGAGCAACTACTAACGAGTCTCTTCTGTATGAGTCCTCATATGTGTAACTAAATGACTTCTAGTTGCTGTTCTGTATTCACAAGTAGAGCAATAATAGGGCTTCTCTCCTGTATGAGTCCTCATATGTTTAACTAAATGACTTTTATTTGCTGTTCTGTATTCACAAATAGAGCAAATATAAGGCTTCTCTCCTGTATGAGTCCTCATGTGTGTAACTAAACTACTTTTCTGTGGTCCTTTGAAATCACAAACAGAGCAACTATATGGCTTGTCTCCTGTATGATTTCGCATATGTATAACCAAACTATTTTTAACTGCCGTTCTGTATTCACAAATGTAGCAAATATAAGGCTTCTCTCCTGTATGAGTCCTCATATGTTTAACTAAACTATTTTTAAGTGCTGTTCTGTATTCACAAATAGAGCAAATATAAGGCTTCTCTCCTGTATGAGTCTTCATATGACTAACTAAACGGCTTTGAGTTGCAAATCTGTATTCACAAATAGAGCAAATATAAGGCTTGTCTCCTGAATGAGCCCTCATATGTGTAACTAACTGGCTTTTAGTTGCTGTTCTGCATTTACAAACATGGCAAATATAAGGCTTTTCTCCTGTATGAGTCCTCATATGTTTAACTAAATCACCTTTTCTTGATGTTCTTCGTTCACAAACAGTGCAAATATAAGGCTTCTCTCCTGTATGAGTCCTCATGTGTGTAACTAAACTACTTTTCTGTGGTCCTTTGAAATCACAAACAGAGCAACTATATGGCTTGTCTCCTGTATGATTTCGCATATGTATAACCAAACTATTTTTAACTGCCGTTCTGTATTCACAAATGTAGCAAATATAAGGCTTCTCTCCTGTATGAGTCCTCATATGTTTAACTAAACTATTTTTAAGTGCTGTTCTGTATTCACAAATAGAGCAAATATAAGGCTTCTCTCCTGTATGAGTCTTCATATGACTAACTAAACGGCTTTGAGTTGCAAATCTGTATTCACAAATAGAGCAAATATAAGGCTTGTCTCCTGAATGAGCCCTCATATGTGTAACTAACTGGCTTTTAGTTGCTGTTCTGCATTTACAAACATGGCAAATATAAGGCTTTTCTCCTGTATGAGTCCTCACATGTATAACGTAATGGCTTTTAAGTGCCGTTCCGTATTGACACACCGAGCAAACATAAAACTTCTCTCCTGTATGAGTTCTCATATGTCTAACTAAATGACTTTTTGCTGCTGTTTTGTATTCACAAACAGAGCAAATATAAGGCTTCTCTCCTGTATGAGTCCTCATATGTTTAACTAAATCACCTTTTCTTGATGTTCTTCGTTCACAAACAGTGCAAATATAGGGCTTCTCTCCTGTATGATTCCTCATGTGTGTAACTAAATGATCTTTCTGTGTTGCTTTGTAGTTACAAACATAGCAGACATAAGGCTTTTCTCCTGTATGAGTCCTCACATGTTGAACTAAATGGCTTTTAAATGCCGTTCTGTATTGACACACACAGCAAATATAAGGCTTTGTTCCTGTATGAATTCTCATGTGTCTAACTAAATGACTTTTTACTGGTGCTTTGTATCCACAAACCGAGCAACTATAAGGTTTCATTTTTCTATGAGTTCTTGAATGTGTAACTAAATTAGTACTTTCCATGTTTTCTTGTTTTATGTATAACTTATCAACATTTTCATTGTTATCTATGTTCTGCGAGATGCAAGATGCTGTTCCTGTAGAGCTAGAACATTTACTATCTGTAGTTTCTTGCTGGATGTTCATTGTTTGTTCAAATGTCAGAGTTCCTTTTAATGATACGTTAGCGAACACCTACAACAAAATGACATTGTCATTAACCTAGAATAAAATTAGCAATATGGCAGCATTCATCATTGTATAGTAGCAGTTTTACTGTATTTTCAAGGTCATAAAAATGACAACTTCTGTGATTTGATTGACAAGGTAAAAGTGTTACTTTATCTGATTGGGCATATAAAGTTGCTACTTTATCTGACAAACCATATAGTAGTACACAGGGTGTCCCAATACGTACCATAAATATATTAGGATCAATTGGGTATTTCATTTAGAGTTAAAAAGTCTAAATAAACATTAGTCCATTTATATTAGACCTATAATGGTCGAATAGGAAAAAGAAATTATAAAGTTTTGCCGTTTGGGGGTTATACACACAAACGGAAGAGCTTTCAAAAACAAAAGAGTTGCCAACTTCCAAGTGGTAGCTTCACTCCCAAAAACCACCCCTAACACGCACTGCGGTGGTTTTTAGCGTTTTTCTCAGAAACCATTGGTCACACAGAAAATTTGATACTTACTAAAAATGTTCCTTACAAAGTTCTCTACAAAAAAGATTTATTGCCAATTCCTTTTTCTCCAATGCATTTCGAGCAATAAGCGTTTTTCTTGTCATACCATTGTTGTCAAATAAAGAAAAAGGTACAGAAGGAAGTTCATGCTTAAAACAAGAGCGCAAATCTGCTGGAGAATAGATAGTGCATAATTATTCGTTGGAAAAGTTCGGTAAAATTGACTTAAATAATGCCTTGACACTGACTAACGCAAAACCTAACCTGATAACCTCGAATTTGACATAGACTTACAGTGTCACCAGCAATACATTTCAGTATTGCTAGTGTTCATGTTGAATAAATATTAATAAAATGTTACTGTTCTGTTATTTCGTAACGACCTAGGCTGTTAAATGTATAACAGGAGTTCTGTGCGAGCGTTCAAACTGAGCAGTCGTATGTGCGAACAATGACCTCAGTGATAACACGACCCCGAGCATTTTATCAGCCATCAGCTATTCACAATTCTGCAATAATTTAACCGTCATTCCAGGTAATTTTTATAAGTTCGAAATAATCAAGCTTATATTTACTGCTCCCTTGAGGGGATAGAACAATGTCAACAACTAAGAGGAGCGCGGATTTTTACTAGAACAAAATAAATACTATCTACCGAAAAACCTCGACTCGTCAGCAGATAACTCAATAAAAAATGTTAACGGAACACCCTCTGTAATAAGTAAAGACGAGAACAAAGTTAAAATACCTCCAATTTTCTTACACGGGTCAGTTAAACACAAACAAGTAATCTCTGACATCAAAGAACATGTTCAGGAGAGTTTCACAACTAACCTCAGTGGAACGTTAGCGAAATTCTACCTATCGAATAAGATAGCATTCCACAAACTGCTATCAGTAGTCATAAGAAACGTACCACTTTTCTTATCGGAGCAGGAACTAAAAAAAGAACTAGCTGCGCACAATCTCCCAATAATTAGTATTACAGGACTGCTTAATAAAGAAAAAAAACCTATCCCCGTCTGTGCCGTACGCCTAACAGTCAACGAGAAAGCGAACGATATCTTAAAATCGACATCTGCCACTCTTTAGTCAAGATTGAACCACACAAAACAACAGGAGATACGCCTCAGTGCCATAGGTGCCAACGTTACGGTCACACTAAGAATTACTGTCACCTACAGCCCAGATGCGTGAAGTGCCTAGGCAGTCATATGTATAACAACTGCGATAAAGATAAAAATACTCCTCCTATTTGCGTCAACTGTGGAGTTGACCATCCAGCCAACTTCAAAGGCTGCAAACACTTCCAAGAATTGAAATTTTCTAAAAACCTGAGCACCTGCAATAACCCACCAACAAAAACTAACCAAGCAGCCCCAGTTATTAACCTTAGCAATTTCCCCCACCTTATAAAAAATTCCAATAGTTCCCTAAACTGGAATGCTAACGGCAACTACTGGATACTGACCTATATGAAATAGTTAATAGTGCAGAATCCACTGTACTGATTGGTGACCTAAACTCTAAAAATACCCTATGGAAACTATGGGAACTATGTAGAACTAACAACCCAGCTGGAATCAAGCTTGATACCATCGCAACATCGCACGCTCTCCAGATAATGGCCAACTTATTACCCCTTCCGGACAGTCTACCTACTAGATATTTTGGATATAGTTGTTCGAAAAAATGTTACTCCAAATATCTCCCAAATAGTTTACAATGAGCTTGACGCAGACCATCTACCGGTCATAATCTCATTCACTACAACCCCCTCCCACAGACCAAACGAACCTAGGTTAATCAATGGAATAGTTGACTGGAATAACCCTGACAAGAAATCTTAAGATATCCCAATGACCTCCGAACCACAGTTGAAATAGAAGAGAGAATAACTCAATTAACAACAAGTATAAGAAAAAGCGTCCTCTGCCAAGGATCAAATGGACATCCGCGAACCCTAGAACTCCACCTTCACACATATATAAATCAGCTCGAGAGGCCTTTCTGTTATCTTTCTTCATTCCTTTCTTCTCATTACTTGGTTTTACCAGTTTTCTACTTTTAATTCTCTTAAGTCTTCTTTCACGTCTTTAAACCATTCATTTTGAGGTCTTCCCCTTCTGTTTGTGTCTTCCGGAGTTCCCTTGAAAACCATTTTTGGAATCCTTTCATTTGCCATTCTTCCCAGGTGGCCCAACCATCTGAGTCTCCCTTGCTTTATTACATTTACTATCGTAGTTTCCTTAAACAGGCTGTAGATTTCTTCGTTTGTGCGCTTTCGCCATGTGTCCCCTTCTCTAATCCCCCAAATATTTGCCTTAGTATATTTCTTTCCCATATCATCAGCTTACTCCTATACACTTTATTTAGCACCCACACTTCAACTTCCATACACTACAGTCGTTCTTATAATGGTTTTGTACACTCTTAGCTTTACCCTTTTCGAGACATTTTTGTTTTTTATTAGTGATTTTAAAGACGCGGCACTTCTTCTTCCTATAAGCATTCTTCTCTCGATTTCACTGTGTAACGCTAGCTCCCGTTTAAATGTGATTAATTCAATATTAAATAATATATGCAAATTTAAACGTCGCCGACCTTTAGCGTTATCAAGAAGCCGGCGTATCCCAGGAAGATAAGATAGCGCAGACCGAAGTTCCGCCCGTGATAACAGCGCGAACAAAGGCGAACCGCGCGCCGTTCCTCCCCACCTAATAGCTTTACAAAACATATAAAAGGGCTTGCAGAACGCATTTCGAGAGAGATTTCCAAGAGATTCCCCAGATAGATTCCCAGCAAGCACCTAGTTCCCGATTATCCCTCCAGTCCTTCATCCTGTCCTGTCCAGAAAGTTCCCCCGTCGACTCTACCAGTACCTAGGGAACCGTTCCGAGGCTGGGTTTAATTCAGTGGTCTCAATCGGACGCCTGAAACGCCAGCCAATGTATCCTGTAAAATTCCTGACAGCTAGTTCAATTCAGTGGTTCTGTGAAGACGTCTGAAACGCAGCTAATTATCCTGTAAAATTCCTGACAGCTAGTTCAATTCAGTGGTTCTGTGAAGACGTCTGAAACGCAGCTAATTATCCTGTAAGATTCCTGACGGCTAGTTTAATTCAGTGGTCTCAATCGGACGCCTGAAACGCCAGCCAATCTATCCTGTACCGAAAACCGTTTGCTAAGCCGGCGCAATTATTAAAACTGTAAAATTGGGCGAGCCGTTTCACTGCTATTAATCACTAGAATTACAGTTAGCAACTCACCCAGGTGTCCGCTGAGACCTAGAGAAGATTAGCCGCAAAGATCTCCTCCACAGAGCTCCGCAAACACGTGAATAATTGGAGGTTATCCAGCTGATCGAGGCGCCGCGACCACTAGTTGGATTTCGGCCGCAATATAGAATTTCCCCGCTCCGAGGCGAAACCCCGGAGAGTGTATTAAACGACAAATCGTAGCCGCATAAACCAGGTGAGAAATAAGATAGTCGAACTAATTGTTGTTAATAATTCCCAGTAGCAAAACAACTAAACTGTCAAACTGCGCTGTGCCGTTGCGCTCGTCCCGAAGAGCTACGAAATAGCGGCCCGACCGACTTCGACATCCCTGAACGAATCGCGCACGAGCCCGTCTCCGCGAGAACCAGGAAGCCGCGTTTTTATACGATCGTCAATCTTGTTCAATATACATCTCATTTATTTAAATTACACGAATATTTAATTATGTATTATAGTTACACAAAATAAGTTGTTATACAGGATACTCCGTTGGTGTTTGCTTATTTATGGTATATCTGAGCGAACGATTGAACTTTTCTCCGATTTATGAGCTATCCCGTGGTAAATAAATATTACAACCCTTATAAGCAGGGGCGAGTATTACAACTGTACTGATCGTTTGAGTCTGTTATTTCTGTACCGAGATACACAAAATTATTAACTTGTTCGAAACTGTACTTTTTGTCGTCCAGATCACTTTTTATTTTCAAACCGTTTCCCCATCTCTGCTCTTCTTTGATGCCGTCAGTAGATATTTCGTTTTTTCCTTGGTTTATTTCTAGGCCATACTGTCTTGCTTCTTTTTCTATTTTCTTCACGATGGTTTTTAGTTCGTCTTTTGTTCTCGAGATAATGGTCAGATCGTCAGCATAAGCCATTACTTGATAGGAGCTCCTTAGTGTACTTTTGTCGCCTGCAACCTTACTATTTCTCACTATACCCTCTAGGGCTATATTGAATAATGTTGTAGATAGAGGGTCCCCTTGTCGTCAGCCTTTAGCTGTCTTAAAACTTTCGGAAACTGTCCCGTCTATCTTGACTTGGCTCCATGTCTCTGCGAGGGTCATTTCCACTAGTGTGGTTAGCTGTTTTGGGAGGTGTAGTTCTGTCATTGTCTGGAATAACTTCTTTCTGTTTAGGCCTGGCGAAAATCTATGAACAGCATGTGCAGCGTTATTCCTTTTTTCTTTGTTTTTTCTTGTATCTGCCGTAATGTGAAAAGTTGGTCGGTTATCGATCTGTTTTCCCTAAAGCCACACTGGTACTCTCCTATTTTTGTTTCTGCAATTCTTCTTAACCTATTATTTATTAATGTGGCCAATAGTGTGTACCCTACGTTTAGGAGAGATATTGGTCTGTAATTGGCACAAAAGAGTCAGTGTCCTTTCTTATAAATAGGGTTAATTACCGCTTCCCTCCATTCTTTCGGCATTCGTTTTCTCTCCCAGCTATTGCATATCACTTTATGTACTTTTTTTATTAGGTGATCTCCGCCGTACTTTATTAGTTCAGTTTGGATGTTATCGTTTCCCGGGCTCTTGTTATTCCTCATCTTTTGCAATACCGTTCTAACTTCTTCTTCTGTGGGCGGGTCCAGATTGTATTTTTCTTGGCTTTTCTCAGTTTATTTCTGCGTAGGTTCTTCTGTGCCTTCTTCCATTATATCCTGGTAATATTCATTCCACCTGCTCCAGGGTGTCTATTAGATATGGCATTCAAAATTCCCGTATAATTCCCGTATTTTCCCGGTCATTTTATTATGATTCCCGGATACTTTCTGGTCTTCCGGTCTGACTTTTTCCGGTACTCATTAAAAAAAAAACAAAAACAAAAACAACGACCTGTCTTCGCGCGTCCCGTACATTTTTGCATTTATTCCGGAAAATTCGAAAATTTTTACGGAAATTTCGCTTATTATTTCCGTAAAATGGCAAAAATGACTGCAAATTCCCTATGATAAAAAAATTCCCGGTTGCCTAAGAAATTCCCGCATATTTCCCGCATTTTCAAATTCTTGTATAATTCCCGGTTTTCCAGGAATTCCCGGTCGCTAGACACCCTGTCCTCTATCAGGTCTCCATTTTTGCTGCGGCATATATTTATTTTTGGTCGATATTCTTTTCTGGTGTTTCCTACCTTTTTGTAGAAATTTCTTACATCTTGCCTCCTGTAACTCTCTTCCAGATCTTGTATTGTGTCTTCTTGTTTATGTTTTTTCTTATTTCTGTATAGACTCTTTGCCTCTGTAGAAATGGACCCTTATTATAAGCAATCCAGTATTCGCGGTAGACGATCGGATCCCGACCCCGCCTAATCGCGACTGGCTAGAGGGCCTTGTTTTTGACGTTGTCATGATTAGGACTAGTTATTGTGGTTGTCAGAAAGTTAGACTGAATAAAACCGCTTAAAAGGAATTTGGTGTTTTCAATAACCATACATGGTGGCAGCGAGACCTGATTAAGTGACTTTGTTCTGTGCTGCGTCAGTGAAAAAGCAAAACCAAAGTCATGTCGACCCCACAAAGTTCTGTGTATCAAATTCCAGCACGCGAACTGTTTACGTTCAAAGCAACTGATTGGGACCAATGGCAGCTTAAATTTCTAAGGTTTCGAAGTGCATCTGGACTAGATAAGAAATCAGGAAGCGATCAGGTGAATTCGTTGGTGTACCATTTAAACTGTCAGATACTGACGCAACTGATTTTGAGACTGTTATGTTAAGGTTCAAAACACATTTTTCCGGGGTCGGTAGCTCAGTGGTAAGCATCCTGACTACTGATCTAAAGGTCGCGAGTTCGATTCCCGGTCCCGGTGAGGTTTTCAAAAATAAAAAAAATGCAGATGAAAGCTTCTACAGAATGCCATCATTCGGAAGTGATGTAAAGCCGTGGGTCCCATGTGACTACGATGTGTAGCATGTAAAAGATCCCTTGCTAGGGTTGGAACTCCTTAGTCTCGGCAAAATTCTAAGTAGGACTTTGACCATATGACCCAAGCAGTCGGTGTCTAAGGTACCTGGTACTCTGCATGCCTAGACCTTGTCCATTAACAAACAAACAAACAAACAAACACATTTTGTTCCCACAACAAATGTGATTTATGAACGATACTGTTTTCATACCCGATGTCAACAAGAAGGGGAGAGTGTGGAGGATTTTATAACTGCACTTCACACAAGAGCAAAAAGTTGTGGTTTACCTGCTGGGTTTGTTGACGAGGCGATACGTGACCAAGTTGTAGTTGGAATAGTGGACAAAAACTTGTCAGAAAAATTGCAGCTAGATCCGAATTTAACCCTGGAAAAAGCAGTTACTGCTGCAAGACAATCAGAGGCAGTTAAAAGATAACAGGAAACTTTCTGTGGTGTGTCTGTGAAGGTGGAAGTCAACAACATGAAAAACAATGCAAAACAATTTTACAAACCGAAAAGCAAACAGAGTGGAAGTTGTAAGTGGTGTGGTCTTGCCCAAGATCACCAGAAGACTGAATGCCCTGCTCGTAATGCTGTGTGTGGAAAATGCAAGTTAAAAGGACACTATGCTCGTGTATGTTTGAAGTCAAAATTTAAACATGTAAACGAGGTGGAACCAGTAGACAATGAAGACTCTTTTGTAGGTGAAGTTAATTCCGTGACTGATCAGAAGAAGTGGATAACAAAAGTAAACATTTTGAACCGATCAATTTCAGCAAAAGTAGATACGGGGGCTGATGTAAGTGTGCTCCCAGAAAGCATATTTCGAACAATGTTCTCCAAAGCAAATCTTCAACCATCAAATACTGTCATCACCGGTCCAGGAGGAAGCCATCTGGATGTTACAGGAGTATGGTCAAACGTGAAGGTCAGTTCATCAAAGAACATAGCTTATGAAGATTTGTATGTTGTTCGAGGAGCAAGTCAGTTCTTGTTAAGCTACAGGGTGTCTGACAAATTGGGTCTTGGGACTGTTTGAAGTTGAAAAGGCTGCTGTTTTTGATCCAAAGAAAACATTTTCAAAACTTTTTACTGGTTTAGGTAACTCAAATCAAACCTACACTATAAAGCTAAAACTAAATGCTGAGCCTTATGCAATAAGTGTACCACGTCGTGTTCCTGTACCATTGAGACAAGCATTGAAGATGCAGTTGGAGCAGAGGTGTTCAAAAGGTGTTATAGAAGCAGTTTCTGAACCAAGTGATTGGTGTGCTCCCATGGTTCTAGTACCCAAGAAAAAACGGACGAATTAGAATATGTGTCGACCTTTCACAACTCAATAGGAATGTTTTAAGGGAACATTTCCCTGTTCCGGATATTCATTCCACGTTAGCTCTACTTGAAGGTGCAAAGATTTTTTCAAAAATAGATGCAAACAATGGGTTCTGGCAGATTCCATTGTCTCCAGAGAGCATGGCGCTGACAACGTTCCTGTCCCCTTTTGGTAGGTTCAAGTTTCGAAGATTACCATTTGGCCTGTCGTCCGCTCCTGAGGTATTCCAGAGGCAAATAAGTCAATTGCTGCAAGGATTTGAAGGTGTCATATGTGACTATGATGATGCTATCATTCATGGAAAGGATGTTGCCGAACATGACCAGAGATTACATGCTGTTTTGTCAAAGATATTGCAAGCTGGATAGACATTAAATTCGGAAAAATGCGAATTGAAAAACTGCAGTAAAACTCCTGGGACACGTCGTTTCCAGTGATGGTATCATTCCTGATCCAGCAAAAATCGAGGCGATAGTAGGTCTGCCAAGTCCACAAAACATCACCGAACTGAAGAGATTCCTAGGAATGGTCAATTTCTTAGGCAAGTTTGTCCCAAATCTGTCCACTACAGCACAACCACTATACGAACTTTTGAGGTCTGAAAACCAATGGCTTTGGTCCAAAGACCAAGACAGATCTTACAGTGAAGTGAAGAAAGCTTTATCTTGTTCGCCTGTTTTATCACTATGTGATAGTCACAAGCAATCGAGGCTGTCCGTCGATTCATTGTCGTATGGCCTTGGTGCTGTCCTTTTGCAGTGCGCATCTGATGGTCAAACAAACCTGGGCCTGTGCATCACGCACACTCTCCGCAGCAGAGAAAAGGTACGCTCAGATAGAGAAGGAAGCTCTGGTCATCGCTTGGTGATGTGACAAGTTCTCAAATTATATAGTTGGTAAAATGATCACCATAGAGACCGATCACAAACCACTCGTCTCTATACTTGGATACAAAGACTTAGATAGCCAAACCCCACGTTTGCAGATAATAAGAATGCGACTGATGAGATATTCCTATGAAGTTAAATATACACCAGGTAAGCAACTAATCATCGCTGATACTTTATCAAGAGCGCCCTTCAGCTGTGAGGACTCGCAGGAGCTAGCAGAAGAAATCTCGGCTTATGTTCAGTCTGTAGTAGCAGGATTTCCATCAATTTGGTTGTTCGTCCTTCCATCCGGGCTACGCCATGTCTCTTTGTGTATCAAAAAGGTTGCTTTTATTTTCAGCCTTTTTCCCATAGCGAAACTTATTAGTTTCTTTCCGTTTTTGCTTGTACTTGTGTGCCTGCTGTATTTGCCTGCCACCGGTCTGTTTCTATTTTCCTTACGGACCTTAGCATTTAAATCGCCTAGTAAAAACTTGATGTCGTAGTTCGGTATCGATTCGTAGGTTTCTTCCTTAACTTCTTCCTCCGCATCTTCCGTTGGAGCGTGTGCGTTTACAAAACTTATTTTCCTGTCCGGACATCTCACACTGAGGTAGGTTATTCGTTCACTTATCTTTCTGAAATCCACCAAGCTGCTTATCCACGACTTTCTGATTAGGAAACCGGTACCAAATCTATTTATTCGTCCTCCACCGTTAAATAAAATGTAGTCATCTAAATCAACAATACTGTCGCCTTTTAAATTTGTTTCCTGGATTGCTAATATCTCTATCTTATATTTTGTTATTTGCTGTGCTAACTGATGTAGCGCTCCTTTATAATGCAAACCACGTACACGTACATTCCATTAGCCCACTCTCCATTTTTTATCTTGTTTTATTTTTTCTTCCTGAATCATTGCCATTTCCGTCGCCGTAGTCGTCGTCGTGCTGCCCTGGCTTTTCTTTAATCGTCTTTGCGGAGGGGTTTTCGGGTTTTCCTA